>JAXIVJ010000262.1:242500-301934 GCA_036785665.1 Chirona hameri | reverse complement strand
CATGTTACTAGTAAATAGTAAGCCATACAAATATATATATGAACGCGGAAAAACAAATTAAAATGTCAGTTATCTGGTTCCAATTCAGTGGTTTGCCTCTGAATGGAGTGAATTAATGCGAAATCAGGACATATGCACGTGCCGCGTGCGTGACGTATAATTTCCCTAAGAATATTGCTGACAAAAGTGTTTATAGACGATTTTAGCGATATTCATATATCTCTCAAAGTTCATTCGTTCAATGAAGGGAATAAGATACTGAAACAGCATGTTCTTGTCCAGCGCTATATATTTAAATGTGTATAATACTTATTCCCCAAGCCATACGTCATAATCATACGTCAAATCAGCCAATCAGCGATGGGAGCCCACGACGGATACTCGTCCCGGCTTCTACGACTCCGGTAAGCCATTTTTAATTAATTAAGTGGTTTCTATGAAGATGTGAAAGCTTCTCAAGTCCATTTTCGAGCATGGACTACAACTTGGCTATCTCAACTCAAAACCCCATGTTAAAGGTGAACTGTTTCCTTTAAGTAATTTAATTTTGAATTTGCAAAAGGGTCTATGCAAGTCCTGCCGCTGATTGGCTGACAGCCACTTCAAGATTGTTGGTCCTGGGATAAAAACTACTTGTATTTATCGAACCTTGGCTGGATTACCCGCTGCGAGTACGATGTAAACAACGCGATCGGTTGCGGTCCAAGTTGAAGTTGTTCGCGTCGTTTTAAGCCTCATTTATCGATTTTTTTTATAAAAAAAATAACTATTGATCTATCGCAATGCCTCGCACTCGTCATTGTGTTTTTGAAACCCGTGATAACAAAAGATTTGTTTGTATTCAAGTCGCCAGAATTGTCTGAAAGGATTGTGCCATATTTTTGCAGCGTAAATGTTTTCTCTATGGCTCTTCAAAGCTCAATAATGACGTCATAATCCCAAATAAAAAAATACTTAATTTGTATGATGTTAAGTGACTTTTCGAGAAACAAATATCACCATCGTTTTCAGCAGCACTTACTTCATATTTTAGACTACAGCCGGCGTATATTTGACAACTTTCAGACAGGTGAAACATTCCGTACCACATCGCTTGATTGTACCAATGATGCACCTGTCCCGTCAACCGCCCTCCGTCGTTTTCTCGTGGCATGGTCGATTTACAGCTCAATGACATTTGGACTTGACTACACTTACGTTCAGTTGACTACACTTACGTTCAGTTGTCTACACTTACGTTCAGTCATTATATTCGCAGGCAGTGATTACAGCTAGCTATTTTTAGCCTTCTCGTTAGTTCCCGCCCCACGCTAAATGTCATATGTCACTCTATGAGGCATGAAGCTGGAGTCTTTCGTAACGACCACACTAGCTAGTTTCAGCTCACCAGTGCAGCGTAGTTTATCCGAAACACAACCATCCGCTGATGCTGGCATGACCTTTCACGAACGGTCCATGTGTGGCACCACGTCGCACGGGCAGGCTCGGTAACCTGCCTTCAGCCGTCCGCCGATGTGTGGCACCACGCCGCACGGAGAGGCTCGGTAACCTGCCTTCAGCCGTCCGCCGATGTGTGGCACCACGCCGCACGGAGAGGCTCGGTAACCTGCCTTCAGCCGTCCGCCGATGTGCGGGGGGACAGGAGACTCCACGGACAGCTCTCCACGGACAGCTGACAGACACGCAGTACCAGAGGCGGAAAGGTTACACCCCGGCCAGCAGCGGGGCACAGCCAGCCGTGCGGGCCGACATTGCCAACTGATGGCCACATACAGCCAGGCCGTCACAACCAATGTAGGCTAGAGTGGGGTAAGGCGGCCAGGGTAGGTAAGACGGCCACCCCCTCTGTAGGCTTAACCACTAACGCTACGAAGGGGAACATAAGGACTAGAATGTTCCTTTTCGGCCACACGGCCCCAACTAAGTCGGGTGAGTTTGCTCTTCGTAGTTAATTCATATTTATATTATATTCTGTAAGCCTGTGTGTATATCTCCTTGAAGTTAAAAAGTTGACTTCAACTGTGGTAATTGCATACACAGTCAGACGTCAGTGTTGATTTGCAATGCTGGGCGAATCTTGATTCAATATGGCGTCCGATAAAATGTGTTCTGAATTGTTTTGTCGAATGTGGGGTAAGACGGTCACCGTTTGCTCTGTGCGGCCATCTCGCCATCAGAACCTTACTAAAATAAAAATGTTTTGAAACAAAATGATATCAAACAGTTGAGAGCAGCATCATTGTTGACAGGGAAAAGAGTAATTTTAGTATTTTAGTATGCATGCAAGGGCGCCGCCACCTTCCGAAAGTTAGGGGGGACGGAGGCATTCTGAAGTCGATTTTTTCCATGCAACACCCATAGGCATAATGCTAAAATCCGAAAATGCACGTCCCCCCCCCCCTTGTGGCGGCGCCCCTGTATGTATGCAGCGTCAAGAAAAAGTCCGTCTTTCATAGTTATACGCCTAGTTTTATCTGGCTAAGGAGAGATTCGAATTGAGCAAATTTGGCCTACCTAAACAGACATGTTCTTAACAATATACTCATAATTGTTAGGCAAGAACATTCAAGAACAAGAACACCGTTATTTACACTGCTACTCTTACTGCCCTCATCACCAACTGCGCTTAAAAAGCGTGACCGTTTTACCCCACGAGAAAAAAAAGTATTACCCCATGGGGTAATACGTTAAGGTTTTATGCAAACTTTTGATTTTTGATTTTTAAACTTTTGAAAGATTTATTAACAAGAAGGGACTCACTTCCAGGAAAATTGAACGATAAATGTGTTAGGTGCAAAACATCAGTCTCATTTGCCGTGATTAACCTGACCAAATTAGGCTCCAAAGTTATGGTGGCCGTCATACCCCACTCTCCCCTACGTTGTCATCGCCGGCTCCCACAAGCCGCAACTGTCCTGTATCGCCAGCACTCCCCGTTCTAAGCTTGTCTCGCTGCTCGCATACACAATCACTGTCATGCGGTCATATCACTTCTATCTCTTCTCTGTCCCGCCCACCCGTCTTTCTACACTGTCCCTCCCACCTCCGGCCCGCAACCCTGCTCCTACCGCCACCATCCTGCAGTCATGTCCCTCCCACCTCGTCCCTCCCACCTCGTCCCTCCCACCTCCGTCCCTCCCACCTCCGTCCCTCCCACCTCCGTCCCTCCCACCTCCGTCCCTCCCACCTCCGTCCCGCAACCCTGCTCCTACCGCCACCGGCCCGCAACCCTGCTCCTACCACCTCCGTCCTACAGCCATGTCCCTCCCACCTCCGTCCCGCAACCCTGCTCCTACCGCCACCGGCCCGCAACCCTGCTCCTACCACCTCCGTCCTACAGCCATGTCCCTCCCACCTCCGTCCCTCCCACCTCCGGCCCACAAACCCTGCTCCTACCGCCACCGTCCCGCAGGCATGTCCATCCCCTGTTTCTTATATGCACCCCTGCCTGCTTTTACCCTTGTCCTGTAGGCTGTAGCCTCGCCCCTCTCACCGATATCAAGCAGCTCTGCCCCAGGCCCCTGGAGGGACCCTTCTCTTGCAGCTCCCCTTCCTGGAGTCCCCCCCCCCCTCCCTCGCACCCCTCTGCTGCAGCCCTGTCCCTGGAGGAGCCCCTCTCCTGCAGCTCCCCTTCTTGCAGTCCTTCCCCCGCACCCCTCTTCTGCAGCCCTGTCCTTGGAGGAGCCCCTCTCCTGCAGCTCCCCTTCTTGCAGTCCTCCTCTCGCACCCCTCTTCTGCAGCCCTGTCCTTGGAGGAGCCCCTCTCCTGCAGCTCCCCTTATTGCAGTCCTCCCCCCGCACCCCTCTTCTGCAGCCCTGTCCTTGGAGGAGCCTCTCTCCTGCAGCTCCCCTTCTTGCAGTCCTCCCCCGCACCCCTCTTCTGCAGCCCTGTCCTTGGAGGAGCCCCTGTCATGCGGCTCCCTTCTTGCAGTCCTCCCCTCACATCCCTATTCCCTATCTCCAGCGGCGCCGTGAGCCGACGCAACAAGTGGCCACCCGTTCACATGGCACGCCGCGCACCGTCGTCAGAGTCCACATAACGACGTCCCCGGACGGCAGACAACACTGTAAGGCCGGCGCCGCTCCGGGGGCGCACGTAGTTGAAGCCAGGTGTGCGCCGCCGGCCATTAACTGGAGTAGACAGAGCCGGCGCGGCGGCGGCGGCCGCGCCGCGGATGAACTCCGCCGCGACGCGTACCCAGCTGACTTGGGAGGCGCGGCGCGGCGCGGCGCGGCGTGGCGTGGCGGAGGAGGTGCCGATTTAAAGGCGCTGACACCAGGCCCCGTCAACCTCTCAAAGTCAGCCAGATTGACTCGGTAGTCGTCATCCGCCTGTCGCCTTTGATGCGTCGCCAGACCAGACGGTGGTGCAGAGGATTCTGAGGGCGCAACAGCGACGCGCACTGGCCCCAGCGTCGGTCAGTGAGGCCTCCTGCTGGCCGTACGGCCGACGATAGGAGATGGCGGGCGGACGACCCGCCGTCTCCAACCCACTGCAGAGTCAGACGAGGCCGTCTGTTCCCCACGACCCAAGTCCCCGGGGTCTCCCCGTCGCCTTTCTCACCGGTGTGACAGCGACATCAGCCGGCTGTGACCACCGACCGTGACGGTCGTGAGACCGACCGCCTTATAACGGCGTCCGCCGCGGACGGGCTACGTTACCCGTAACGGCCTCCGAAGAGACGACAGTTAGTCACCACGGCCTCAGGACGCGTCCAACCTACCTCACATATGTATGGTACACTGAAGACGGAAGAACGGCTCGACATATGCCGCTTGCAGTCTGCCTCCTGCTGCGCCGAACGCAGCTCACCAGACCAGCCCAAATTGTCGCTTGGTTCGTCACGGTGACAGACATAATTATGTTATGACAGAGCACGTAGTGACGGCATTGGCAGCTAGCATAGTGACAGTAGTCGTGACATTGTCAGCCGCGGGAGACACACGTCACCAGTTCGTCACCCGTGCCGTACCCAGAGCCCGCCGGTGTCGCCTTCTCCTCAGCACCGGAACCGGACGCTTATCGATGGCGCGGCTCTGCGCCCGCTGCTGCTGTGACACGACCCGAGACCGCTGCTGTGACACGACCCGAGACCGCTGTCCGCTGCTGTGACACGACCCGAGACCGCTGCTGTGACACGACCCGAGACCGCTGCTGTGACACGACCCGAGACCGCTGCTGTGACACGACCCGAGACCGCTGCTGTGACACGACCCGAGACCGCTGCTGTGACACGACCCGAGACCGCTGTCCGCTGCTGTGACACGACCCGAGACCGCTGCTGTGACACGACCCGAGACCGCTGCTGTGACACGACCCGAGACCGCTGCTGTGACACGACCCGAGACCGCTGCTGTGACACGACCCGAGACCGCTGCTGTGACACGACCCGAGACCGCTGCTGTGACACGACCCGAGACCGCTGTCCGCTGCTGTGACACGACCCGAGACCGCTGCTGTGACACGACCCGAGACCGCTGCTGTGACACGACCCGAGACCGCTGTCCGCTGCTGTGACACGACCCGAGACCGCTGCTGTGACACGACCCGAGACCGCTGTCCGCTGCTGTGACACGACCCGAGACCGCTGCTGTGACACGACCCGAGACCGCTGCTGTGACACGACCCGAGACCGCTGCTGTGACACGACCCGAGACCGCTGTCCGCTGCTGTGACACGACCCGAGACCGCTGCTGTGACACGACCCGAGACCGCTGTCCGCTGCTGTGACACGACCCGAGACCGCTGCTGTGACACGACCCGAGACCGCTGCTGTGACACGACCCGAGACCGCTGTCCGCTGCTGTGACACGACCCGAGACCGCTGCTGTGACACGACCCGAGACCGCTGCTGTGACACGACCCGAGACCGCTGCTGTGACACGACCCGAGACCGCTGCTGTGACACGACCCGAGACCGCTGCTGTGACACGACCCGAGACCGCTGCTGTGACACGACCCGAGACCGCTGTCCGCTGCTGTGACACGACCCGAGACCGCTGCTGTGACACGACCCGAGACCGCTGTCCGCTGCTGTGACACGACCCGAGACCGCTGCTGTGACACGACCCGAGACCGCTGCTGTGACACGACCCGAGACCGCTGTCCGCTGCTGTGACACGACCCGAGACCGCTGCTGTGACACGACCCGAGACCGCTGCTGTGACACGACCCGAGACCGCTGTCCGCTGCTGTGACACGACCCGAGACCGCTGCTGTGACACGACCCGAGACCGCTGCTGTGACACGACCCGAGACCGCTGTCCGCTGCTGTGACACGACCCGAGACCGCTGCTGTGACACGACCCGAGACCGCTGCTGTGACACGACCCGAGACCGCTGTCCGCTGCTGTGACACGACCCGAGACCGCTGCTGTGACACGACCCGAGACCGCTGCTGTGACACGACCCGAGACCGCTGTCCGCTGCTGTGACACGACCCGAGACCGCTGCTGTGACACGACCCGAGACCGCTGTCCGCTGCTGTGACACGACCCGAGACCGCTGTTGTGACACGACCCGAGACCGCTGCTGTGACACGACCCGAGACCGCTGTCCGCTGCTGTGACACGACCCGAGACCGCTGCTGTGACACGACCCGAGACCGCTGCTGTGACACGACCCGAGACCGCTGTCCGCTGCTGTGACACGACCCGAGACCGCTGTCCGCTGCTGTGACACGACCCGAGACCGCTGCTGTGACACGACCCGAGACCGCTGTCCGCTGCTGTGACACGACCCGAGACCGCTGCTGTGACACGACCCGAGACCGCTGCTGTGACACGACCCGAGACCGCTGTCCGCTGCTGTGACACGACCCGAGACCGCTGCTGTGACACGACCCGAGACCGCTGCTGTGACACGACCCGAGACCGCTGTCCGCTGCTGTGACACGACCCGAGACCGCTGGCCGCTGCTGTGACACGACCCGAGACCGCTGCTGTGACACGACCCGAGACCGCTGTCCGCTGCTGTGACACGACCGAGACCGCTGTCCGCTGCTGTGACACGACCCGAGACCGCTGTCCGCTGTTGTGACACGACCCGAGACCGCTGCTGTGACACGACCCGAGACCGCTGCTGTGACACGACCCGAGACCGCTGTCCGCTGCTGTGACACGACCCGAGACCGCTGTCCGCTGCTGTGACACGACCCGAGACCGCTGCTGTGACACGACCCGAGACCGCTGTCCGCTGCTGTGACACGACCCGAGACCGCTGTCCGCTGCTGTGACACGACCCGAGACCGCTGTCCGCTGCTGTGACACGACCCGAGACCGCTGTCCGCTGCTGTGACACGACCCGAGACCCCTGCTGTGACACGACCCGAGACCGCTGTCCGCTGCTGTGACACGACCCGAGATCGCTGCTGGGACACGACCCGAGACCGCTGTCCGCTGCTGTGACACGACTCGAGACCCCTGCTGTGACACGACCCGAGACCGCTGCTGTGACACGACCCGAGACCGCTGCTGTGACACGACCCGAGACCGCTGCTGTGACACGACCCGAGACCGCTGTCCGCTGTTGTGACACGACCCGAGACCGCTGTCCGCTGCTGTGACACGACCCGAGACCGCTGTCCGCTGCTGTGACACGACCCGAGACCGCTGACCGCTGCTGTGACACGACCCGAGACCGCTGCTGTGACACGACCCGAGACCGCGCCCAAAGCCTATTGTGACACGCAGCGCCGAAATTACAAAACGGCACCGGTCCGCTCTGGGCGAAACGGGTCATTGAAATGTCATTCAGTAAGCCGAGCCGATACGTTCGGGAGTTCACGGACGCCGCTATACAGACGGCGGTGTCGAATCTGGGTCGCAGCGGAGGTCGGCGGCAGACCGGGCGAGACAGACACACCTCGTGAAGTTCGGCTACACACCGCAGCCTGCCGTTCCCGACCGACCGGTCCCAGACTCGCAGAACCGCGTCGTCTGGCTGCGGTCAGACAGTACAGACAATGAATTTCGCCGCCACGCATGACGACACAATGACAGCCACTCCGACAGACAGACTTTCACAGACGCATCAGACACGCCTCTACATACCGCTGTTGCATTGCATGCATACCTCTGCGTATGCATAGCGTGTCGCGTTACGACGTTACGACTACAGGACGGCCGACGGTGGCGCATGCGCCCTATGGTATGGCAGACCCTGCTGAATGGCGCATTGGAGCCAACTCTCTCTCCCCCCCCCCCCCCCCCCGGAAAATGGCTATAGGCCGGTCCGGGGACCCCCCCCCCCCCCCCCCCCCCCCATTGGCACGGCATCATGTCCACACTCCACAGCCAATGCGAAATGGGTGTCGTATTCATCACACCTCACTTTATATACTGATTTATACATGCCGACACATCCACTCTTTCGTACATTGCATGATGTTATAAAACGATGCACTAGTGGCTATTCCGTGCCCGTCGAGATGTTATATGAGATGATCAGGTGATGTAGGAAAAGGATGGCGCAGTGCGGCGCGTCAGCCATTTAGGCGCCGCGCACAGCGAGCTGCATTAGGGAGGGGAAAGGATATAAAGTGGGAGTAAAAAGTACTGTGCAACAATATAAGGTATATACGTAAAACAATACAAACTCGATGGAGATGCAAGTGGTATTTCGCTTCGTTCGTCGTTCTTCGTTGGTTGTTTATTTCCGGCTTCGGAATGTGGCGCAATGTTAATACAAATTGCTATTTGTATTTCGGCATTGCTCTTGCCTCTTAAGGCGGCCGCACACTAGGTCATTCGGCGCGCGGAGGTCGTGATATCGCTACGACTTTCCGCGCATCTTTAGCGACTTTCCGCGTTCGCGTCAGCCGTAACGTCAAAAATCGCGGACGAATGTCGTCGGCCGGCCATCTGCGGACCGGCGGAAAAAAGCTGATTCGAACGAGCTTTTTTCCGCGACTGTACGCCGCGGAGCCGCGGACAACAAAATTGATCATGCTAACAGTGGAGAATCTATGCAAGACAGAAGTGCACATTTTGCACAGCATGCTCTTGCCGCTGTGAAATTTATTATGTAAAAGTTTCGTGGTTCTAAACTTACATCTTCGTCGAAAAATGGCCATCATTAATTTACCTTGTGACAGGCTGTAGGCACAGGTTGTGACATGCTGTAGGTCGGCGGGGCGGAATCTCGCGAGCAGACAGCGCCGAATCCGCCGGAACAAGGACGATATTCAGCGGTATCGACGCGATTTTCCGAGGCGGAATGTCGCAGTATATCGCGCGCCGAATGGCCTAGTGTGCGGCCGCCTTTACAGCTTCATCGTCAGCGATCTTGATCAGCTTTGAACCATTATTTTGTTTGTGCTTTCCGGTACGATGTTTGCATCGAAGGATTTCTTCTTGCAGAAGTTCTTGTGAAAATCGCGCGATTTTTGCCTCGTGACTTGTAAATTCAAGCGAGAAAATCTGAGCTCGCTTTCGCGAAACTTGACGTCATAATATTGAAAATGATGAAAATGTTGAAAATATAATCAAATATTACATCTTATTTAGAGTAGATGCATCACGAAAAATATTAAAAACACTGTCTTCACTATCTTATCTATCGTCTGGTAAAAACATTAACGGCGGTCTCAACATATAAGCGCATCTCCAACATTTTCTTGGAACTATTTACTTAACATAAAAGCACCAAAGAATGAAATGATAAACTTGGGGGTAAAGTACATTTCAATTGCTTTTTCGCTTTCCTACAATAGCGATTTTCGGTTCCGCCCAAATATCGGGCAAACATGAACCGGATGTAATTGAGAGTCAGGGCGAGAAGTATAATTTGCTTCGTAATTCCAAGCCCCGCAACCCACAAAACCTCTGCTTGAATGACAACAATGATTACTCATAGGCCATAGCAGTCATATGTTGTGTCAGTTGTCAATGTCACAAAGGGCCGTTTAAACATTGAGACGTTTGAGGCAATAAATAAGCGGCAAAAATAATGATTTGGGTTGATGTACAATGTAACCCAAGCGGCGATCACCGTCATTGGCGACAATGCATTAACCCTATTTGTAACAGGGGGGGCGGATTCCGCCCCCCCCCCCCCCCTCATGTTTTTCGCAGATATCTCCAGAACGGCTGGGAGCAGGCCCATCAAATTTTGGGACTTTTCATAGAATTGAACTCCGCATTTGGAGTCAAAATTTTGAGTTCTTAACTTGAACAGAGGCGGTTCCAGGGCACAGTTTTGGGTGGGTTCGGAGGCGACATTTGGCGAAAATACGGAAACGCGATCTTCACGGTTTCTTCCTAACTGCATCAAGTATGAAGGAGTTACATCGGCTTACCGTGATTGCAACAAGTGCAAATTAGATGATGTTAATGAAATATCATACAAAATTGCATGGCAGAGGCGGTTTCAGGGGCTTGAAAAGGGGGGGTTTCCAGGAAGTATTCAATGCTTGGCGGGAAGCCAATAGAGCAATGTAAGGGGCATTTATAGCTATCAAGATGTCAAAGATAGCTTCTGCTTCCATTATTTGCATAATTTATTACATATAGAGTTTCAGGGGCGTGTTCAGGAACATGAAAAGGGGGGGTGACTGGCATGGTGATGACGATATGCCAGCGATAACGGCGCAATATACGTTTAGCTTATAATATTATATGCACATATGAGACCAGAAAAGGGAATAAAGTCATTTTTTGCAGAGGCGCGCTCAGGAATGGAAGAAAGGGGGTCATATTATTGCAAGGAAACTAAGAGGCATGGGCGTACAATGACATAACATACTGCAGTTTTCGGATGAAACACGCACCACAGGCTACTCTACGAACGAGTATAAGATAATAGGCGAGTTCAGGTAGGGTAAAAAGGGGGTAAGCAATGTTAATTGAAGTTGTAAGTGAAATAGTCACTGTTGACTAGTTAGTATCATAATAGCGGATAATATACTTATCAAAAGGTCTTGCGCCGCCCTAGTTTGGATCCTGGATACGCCTATGATGAAGTACAACATGCAAAAAGGAACTATCTATGATCAGTAACATATTTATAGTGCTGGGTAGCAACTTGTCTGCGGTTAATATTTTTCCCAATTTTACCCCCCTTTTTCACTAACCTGGTACCACCTATGGCAAAAAATATGATTTATAACTGTTTTTTATAATGTCTCAATCACATACCATTTCATTTATCAAAAAACAACATCAAAAAATGGTTTTATTACGCACTTACTTCACCCCCATATTGAGTGACCTGCACACGCCTATGATTTTTGAATTTGCAAACGTCACCGTCATATATCAATTTCCGATTCAATCTCTATCGATTCCTATTAGTTGTGTTTAAATCGGTCGATAAACATGAAAGCTATGTTGGATCAAAAATACCACTAAAATTTATAGTTTTTGCCCCCCTGTTGCCCCCCTATCCCAAATTTATATTTTATTATTATTTATAAATGTAGATCGTGTTGAGGGGAACCAAACACCGTTTCATTTTTGAAAATCGGACGGGTAGATCTCGAGATCTCCGGGGGGGCGGAATCCGCCCCCCCCCCCCCCCTGTTACAAATAGGGGTAGCCAGGAGCCTGTTACAAATAGGGTTAAGTCACTGTTTGAGGGTGGCTCCAAAAATAGTTACGATGGAAAATGCTAAAGGGCCAAGTCTCATGTGGTTCGCTGAAGCCTTCTGAGTTAAAGGCTGCCATTTTTTGATGATATAAATAATTGGGGTTGCACAACATCGCCCTGAAGTCAACCATGCGTGGCGAGCCGTCATAAGGGCGACCCAGCCCCAGCAGGCGATCGACCATGTCGTCTCGCTGCGGCCGGCCGTCGTCTTCGGTGGCGAGGGCTGCGGCTCGGGTGAACGGCAGTATTTTAGTTTACAGTCATTATTTATATTTATCATACGATCAAGGCCACACAAGATGGTGATGGGAATGAACGATGGTGCAGGCGGCGCAGAAGGAACAAGAGGAGCTGAAAGAGTGGCACTGAGCAGGGAAAAAAATTAGACCATATGCCACCGCACTTAGCAAGTCGTTGGTCCTGCCGTATTTTATATGAAAGTTTGTGTATTTTCTTCATTTTTTCTGGAGAGCATGGCGGTCTGTGCTGCTCCAGCAGGATGTCATAAGCATGTGTCGACAAAACGATCTTCTGCTCAATCGAAGATGAGTATGTATTTTAGCAGTGTTTCAAACAGTAAGTTCCATCTGTGGTGACATCGCAATTAATGCACAGTGAAAGCCTTTCTTCCATATGTTGTATTAAATATATGAATGTTTATCAGTTTAACAATCAAATGTACAACCATTGTTGTTTTTCCACAACTATTTTGTTGTTGTTTGGCCCGAAGCCACGGTGGATAGAAAGATTGCCCGCCCAGGAGCCGCAGCCCACAGCCCCGACGACGGCTGCCGCGGCGAGTTGATATGGTTGATCGTCCGCTGAGGCTGGATGGGCCGCTCGCCCTTATGGCGGTTCGCCACGCATGGCTGACTTCCGCGATTTTGTGCAACCCCAATTATTGATATCATCAAAAAATGGCAGCATTCAACTCAGAAAGCTTCAGCGAACCACATGAGACGTGAGCCTTTAGCACTTTCGATCGTAACTATTTTAGAGCCACCTTCAAACAGTGACTTAATACATAGTCGCCAATGGCGGCAATCGCCGCTTGGGTCACATTGCTGCCCAGCGCCCCTGGCGGCGGAAATTTTGCTGACATACCCCATTCCCCTTGTCATTTTGAATAATTACACTTTTCTTTTCAGTAACACCTCACTCTTTGAAATATATGAATTGGCTCTACTCTCACTTCTGAAATAGCACAAGGGTCATTTATTTCTTGAAAGTCACATTATGAATGTGTATTGATGGGCGTCATGTGAGTCTGTGTCCATGTGACCTTCGTTGTCGGAGCGTCCTTAAACACCAATCATCAATGTGCATTGTGCATTGTGTGTTGCATTATTGTGCTTAGCTAGTGGGTGGTTACTGGTTACTGGTGTGTACATGCTACTTATGATAGTATAACAATACAATACTTATTTTGCAGGATCTCACTTCCTCTTGCGAGCAATATCTTCAATCTTGATATAATAATGTTGTGTTCTATTTAGTATTTACATTAATTGATTGAATTTGGAGCAAATTTGCTGGATATGTGTAAAGGTGTGACAAAAAGTGAATTGTTTAAGATACCGAGTAGTGGTGTCAATCGGATACCAACAGCTTGGGATGACAACGGCTCGACTCCTCGGAACACACACAATTAAAAATAATGTGAACCTGCGCCACGAATGTCGTTCGTTATTGTATTTTTTATTCCCTCCTGAAATAAAGACCTACTAAATTGTAATATCCTATATAAAGGGCAAATTAAAAACGTTAGTATTAGATGGACTCGAAAACCCTTGGTCCAAAACCCAAAACCCAATCCGAAAAGCCAAAACCCATACCTTCTCTGAATCAGCATGATGGCAGGCATGTTTATGTACCACTGCCATGCAGATTGGACCTCTATAGTTTTCATGTAAATTGTGAAAGCGTAGAATTAGTTAAGAATGCAATGATATTCGTATTTAGTGGCCCAAATTTCTGCATACGTTGCGCTTTTTGACATTCATTCTGCAGTCATACGAAAACAACACGCTAGGGTTGTGTGTTCAGTGCTGAATCAGTGTAGTTAGGTAGGTACCTACCTTGGTTGAATATGATTAAGCCTGGCGATCCTAGACCAAATTTATATTGTGTCAGTATTATTTGGTTGTGTTAAACTTGAAAACCCTTGGACGTGGACCCAAAACGATGATCCTAGCCCAAATTTATATTGTCAGTATTATTTGGTTGTGCGAAAAGTCCAATCTTGGGACGTGTCCGTGGTTTCTTGGGACGTGTCTGGGGTTTCTTGGGACGTGTCCGGGGTTTCTTGGGACGTGTCCGGGGTTTCTTGGGACGTGTCCGGGGTTTCTTGGGACGTGTCCGGGGTTTATTGGGACGTGTCCGGGGTTTATTGGGACGTGTCCGGGGTTTATTGGGACGTGTCCGGGGTTTCTTGGGACGTGTCCGGGTTTTTTTGGGACGTGTCCGGGGTTTCTTGGGACGTGTCTGGGGTTTCTTGGGACGTGTCCGGGGTTTCTTGGGACGTGTCCGGGGTTTCTTGGGACGTGTCTGGGGTTTCTTGGGACATGTCTGGGGGACAGCCGTCAAGGTGCGATTGTGTGTTATTCTGATAGCATGAAAAGTCCAATCTTGAGACGTGTCCGGGGTAATGTCGGTTTACCCATAAATTTAGAGCACTAATAGAGCGAATTAGAGCATTAGGGTCAAAATTAGATTAAGGTTTGGAATTTGTGTGACCATGGCCTGCCTGTGGGAGCCAGTATCAGTTGGTGGGCTTATGGCATGCTGGGAGGAGCACTCTAAAATTAGATTCATGACCGTGGCCTTATGACATACAGGGAAGGAGCGCTCTAAAATTATATTCATGACCGTGGTCTTATGGCATACTGAGAGGAACGCTTTAAAATTAGATTCATGACAGTGGTCTTATGACATACTGGAAGGAGCACTCTAAAATTAGATTCATGACCGTGGCCTTGGCATAGTGGGGAGAAATATAAACTTAGAGCAGTCGCCCGAGGAGACACCGCCAGGTACTTAATTTCCCAGGCAACGCCGGGTACCCCCGATAGTGTTGATATATAGCATTGAAATACTCGTGAATTTTATCGTATTTGTATACAGTAGGATATATTTAAAACAAACAATATAAAGATGTTGGCATATGAACAAAATAATCGGATTTTGTTTCAATCTCGGGGGGTTTCAAGGTATAACCCGCGCCGTGCCGGTGCTCGGCGCCACCTTCGCCGTGCCTGGGGGGGGGGGGGCGTTTAACCCTATTTGTAACAGGCTCCTGGCTACCCCTATTTGTAACAGGGGGGGGGCGGATTCCGCGACCCCCCCACCCCCCCCCCCCCCGGAGATCTCGAAATCTACCCGTCCGATTTTCAAAAATGAAACGATGTTTGCTTCCCCTCAACACGATCTACATTTCTAAATAATAAAAAAATCTAAATTTTGGATAGGGGAGCAACAGGGGGGCAAAAACTACAAATTTGTGGTATTTTTAATCCAACATAGCTTTCATGTTTATCGACCGATTTTAACACAACTAATAGAATCGATAGAGATTGAATTGGAAATTGATATATGATGGTGACGTTTGAAAATTCAAAAATCATAGGCGTGTGCAGGTCACTCAATATGGGGGTGAAGTAAATGCGTAATAAAACCATTTTTTAATGTGTTTTTTTAATAAATGAAATGGTATGTGATTGTGACATTATAAAAAATATGTTATAAATCATATTTTTTGCCATAGGCGGTACCAGGTTAGTGAAAAAGGAGGTCAAATTGGAAAAAAATATTAACCGCAGACAAGTTGCTACCCAGCACTATAAATATGTTACTGATCGTAGATAGTTCCTTTTTGCATGTTGTACTTCATCATAGGCGTATCCAGGATCCACACTGGGGGGTACAAGACCTTTTGATAAGTATAGTATCCGCTATTATGATACTAACTAGTCAACAGTGACTATTTCACTACAACTTCAATTAATATTGCTTACCCCCCTTTTTACCCTACCTGGACTCGCCTATTATCTTATAATCGTTCGTAGAGTAGCCTGTGGTGCGTGTTTCATTCGAAAACTGCAGTATGTTATGTCATTGTACGCCCATGCCTCTTAGTTTCCTTGCAATAATATGACCCCCTTTCTTCCATTCCTGAGCGCGCCTCTGCCAAAAATGACTTTATTCCCTTTTCTGGCCTCAAATGTGCATATATCATTATAAGCTAAACGTCTATTGCGCCGTTATCGCTGGCATATCGTCATCACCATGCCAGTCTCCCCCTTTTCATGTGCCTGAACACGCCCCTGAAACTCTATATGTAATAAATTATGCAAATAATGGAAGCAGAAGCTATCTTTTACATCTTGATAGCTATAAATGTCCCTTACATCGCTCTATTGGCGTCCCGCCAAGCATTGAATACTTCCTGGAAACCCCCTTTTCAGGCCCCTGAAACTTCCTCTGCCATGCAATTTGTATGATATTTAATTAACATCAACTAATTTGCACTTGTTGCAATCACCGTAAACCGATGTAACGCTTTCATACTTGAGGCAGTTAGGAAGAAACCCGTGAAGGTCGCATTTCCGTATTATCGCCAAATGTCGCCTCAGAACCAACCCAAAACTGTGCCCTGGAACCGCCTCTGTTCAGGTTAAGAACTCAAAATTTTGACTCCAAATGCGGTATTCAATTCTATGAAAAGTCACGTAATTGCATGTGCCTGCTCCCAGCCATTCTGGAGATATCTGCGAAAAACATGAGGTGGGGCGGAATCCTCCGCCGCCGCCCCCCCCCCCCCCCCCCCCCCCCCCTGTTACAAATAGGGTTAAACGCCGCCCGCCTCTAACTCGGCTCCTATAGAACGTAGACAGAAACCGAAAACACCGTTCGAAAGCTCGTCGAAATGCATTTTAAAACTATTTCAGGCATGTTTTTTTCTCAGGTCAATATTGAGGTTACCAGAGGTCATCGAGTGTCAGATTTTCAAGTTTTAGGACTTCGCTCCAGAAACCCCCAGATATCACAGGAACTATGATAGCTAAGAACAAATGGAAAAAGGCAATAGAAAGCTGTTGAAAAATGCAATCGCCGAGGATTTAAGATCAGGTCAATAGTTTAGGCTCCAGAGGTCATCAAATGTCAAAAAGGCCATTTTAACCAAACACAAATATATGTTTACCTGATACAGATAGGGCAATGATTTCGACGCCATCGTGTTTGTCTCGTCAAGACGCTTTGCATCATATGCATGATGACCAGGTTAGGTCAACTTAAATATTTGACCTCAGGTCAAGTGGTGACCCAATTAAGTCATGTTGCACATCGGGAGACGTGCTTCGACGAGACAAACACATTGGTGCCAGTTGCACTTATCTATCTTGATTTTGTAGAGAGTTATTGGCAAAAAAATGTTAGTGACCTCGGATGACCTCATCTGACCCTGCAGGGGTCACTAAACAAAATTTGCACCTGGAACTTCAAGAATGGCCTATGATAACATGATCCAGAAGGAATTGGGCTGATATCTTTCGTATCCTTAGAATAGGAAGCATTTGATTATTTCCCCATTGACTTATAATGGGGAGGTCACGAAATTGACCCGACCTTAGGTCACCTATATGAAAAAATATGAGATACACAAGTAGGTACTATTGCCCTTATGAAATCTTGTAAGTACGAAATCGATCGGCCAAAAACTGTGGCTGTGGTACGACCGGAAACATTTTGGAGGTGGGGTCACGTGGCCTGGCCTGGTGACCTGACCTGACATGACCCGAAGTCAAAAAGTTAACACTATGTGGGTAATTGATGTCCCAACAGCTATGTCAAAAAACGGCGTGGGTTAAATAAATAAATAGCCAGAAACGTTACTATAAAAAAACATTTCCATCGCTTTTTGAAGGATATGGCAGTATCGCATTGTAAAGTTGTTTACAATTCCTGCGCGTATGCTCCAATGCCCATTTGTGTGAAATTCCTGGTACCCGCTCAAAGACAAAGGACAGGACTGACAATATTCCAACAAAATATGTGGATTAACCCATAACAACTGTGAAATTCCAAGTAAATATATAGTAGTTGTTTTTCAGTTTGGTAAGGCATCACCATGGAGAGTGGGATGTGATTATAAAGGATTAAATGAATTGTTTTTGGTAAGTCTCAACCAGGGGCCCGGGAACAGGGGGGGCAGCGGGGGCGCTTGCCCCCCCCCCCCCCCCCCCCAACATCTGGACCGGGGGGGGCGGCGCCCCCCAACTTTGGTGAGCAGAAGTTTCCCTAAAAATTAGCTCTGTCAATTTTCTTCACAAGAAATTATAAAAAATATGAAAGCCTCTTATATAAAATTATTATTGAGTATTATATATTAATTTTTAAAAAAGTTATAGAAAATATGAAAGTCACTTTCATTTTTTCCCGTTTTCTTTTATAGCATGTCATAAGTATTATTATTATATAGCTTTGCCTTTATAGCAGTATCGTATACCTTTCTTTTCCTTCCTTTTCCTTTTTCCATTTTGTCCTATGAGATATAATGGAAAACTTTGGTAGCAGTACATTTGGTAGCAGTTGTCTGCTTGGCGCGTCGTCGTTAAAATAACGCACTGACGGCGATAAACATCTGCTGCATTTTGTGTATAAGTTTATCCCACGTCAACGTTACGGATGTGGTCAAACTGGCGTGCGGCCCTCTGCTGTCCACTCTGTCTGCCGACGGGGCGGCAATTGCAAGCAAGAGTTATCGTAAATGTCATAGGTTACCGTGATGCGGTGATGAAGCGCCACACTCGCGGGCTTCTTCAAGAAAAACAAACGTCAGGCGTCAGGTACGAGTATTTTATCAGACGACAGGCGGGTTTACAAAGGCATACGGTTCATAGTAGGAAACGGGGGTGGGGGAGGGGGGGGGGTGGCATGACCCCACTTTTACATAATTCTTGCTTTCTATGGTAACCCGCGCCGTGTTGGGGGTGGGGCGTTTAGACGCCCCCCCCCCCCCTAAGGTTTTTCGAGGATAGCGAAAAAACGGCGGCGCGCGGTTTTTGCCGTTTCAAAAACGGCGTACGGCGCACAGCGCCTCCGTTTCAGCCACCTTTTTTGCCACACCTGCTCGGGCATCAATTACCCACATTGTGTACAATTCTTGACCACAGGTCATCTCAGGTCAGGTCACGCGACCACACCTCCAAATAAGTTTGCGGTCGTACCACAGCCAGAGTTTTTGGCCGATCGGTTTAAAACTTACAGGACTTCATCAGGTCATACATAGATACCTACAATTGGAATATCTAAGATGGTATATATCGGTGACCTAAGGTCGCCGGTCGGGTTAATTTCGTGACCTCCCATTATAAGTCAATGGTAAATATTAAAATGTTTCGTTTTCCGAGGATACACAAGATTCCTTCTGGATCAGTCCAATTCCTTCTGGATCATGTTATCATAGGCTATTATTGATGATCCAGGTTAAATTTGTTTTCAGTGACCCCTACAGGATCAGCCGAGGTCAGCAGAGGTCACCACCACTTGTTGTGTCAATAACTCCTGATATAATGAATATAAAGAAGTGAAATCGGATTCAATGTGTTTGCCTCGTCGAGACACGTCTCCCAATATGCAATATGACCTGCTTGGGTCGCCACTTGACCTTGATCTGAGGTCAAATTTATATATTGACTTAAACTGGTCCAAATTAAAATGATTCGAAGCGCGTTGACGAGACAAACATGATGGCGTCAAAATTATTGTCGTATCTTTATTAGGTAAAAAGTTATTTTCGAACATTTTGCCAAAAAATAGCCCTTTTGACATTTGATGACCTCTGGAGCCTAAACTATTAACTCGAGATAACATTAAAGGACACAATATGATTTAATATTTCAAGAGCTTTCGATTGCTTCTTTCTGTTTGTTCCTAGCTATCATAGTTCCCGAGATATTTGGGGGTTTCTGGAGAAAAGTCCTAAAACTGGAAAATCTGACCTTTGGTGACCTCTGGTGAGCTCAATATTGACCAAAACATGTTAAAATAGTTTCAAAGTGGTTTTTGATAAACTTTCGAACCATGTCGGTTTTCCAATGAGGACAATTTGAGAACGAAAAGGTGCACCAATATGAGAAGTGAGAAGATTGCGCAAAAAAAAATGGTTTCGCCCCCAACTTTAAAATCGTTCCCGGGCCCATGGTCTCAACTCCAGCTCCCTTGAAAAGCTTAGCTTTCTGTGAGGCATGGATTGTCACATTTTCTATAAATATCAACTTTTTAATATATGCTCTAACTGCACTGTAGACAAATAACTGTATACAAGCAAACAAAGTTTAAGTAAAATTATTTTCACCTCAAGATACATGTTTTAAATAGATATTGTAAAGGGTAATGCTAGTATGTGCTATGACTTATGAAGAATGAAACAGCATGCTTCACATGCAGTTTTGTTAGGTGGCATCATGCCATCATGTCATCATGCAGCCTGCAGTGTGTCAGCCGATATATTATATGTTAAATCATTCCTGAGTGCTGAGTCCTACGCCTGCCTCCTGACCAATGTCAAGGACGGAGAAGTTAGGGCAGTTATGCCCCCCTCCAACTTTGGCCAGATACAATTGATTTCCTCCTATGTATGTATTTGTGTAATATGTTTTATGCTGCAAATGAATATGAAATGTTGAGGTCACATTTTTCCATCCTGTCCATCCATCCATTCCATAAAACATTCCATCCATTTTTCCATCCTTGCAGCATCCACTACTTTGTTTTGTAAACATATTTGGTTCCTTTTTCACAATTATACTGCCTGTTTAGAAACTGAACATGTGTGTTGTATGATGTTAAACAAAGTTATTTTTGCCAGTGTGTTATAAATGAGTATAAAAGTTGCAAATCGGTCAAATTTTGGACATTTTTGGCTTGAACCCACATCGGTCGGTATTTGGTCACCCGAAATGCCTCCCATTCGGTAGCGGTTGGTATCGGTCAGGATTTTTTTGGGAAAATGACATCACTAGTATACATACAGCCAGGGGCTCCGCCACAGGGGGGACGGGGGGACGTGTCCCCTCCCTCTCCCTCTCCCTCTCCCTCTCCCTCTCCCTCTCCCTCTCCCTCTCCCTCTCCCTCTCCCTCTCCCTCTCCCTCTCCCTCTCCCTCTCCCTCTCCCTCTCCCTCTCCCTCTCCCTCTCCCTCTCCCTCTCCCTCTCCCTCTCCCTCTCCCTCTCCTCTCCCCCCCAACATTTCCGGATTTTAACATTACGCCTATGGGCGTTGCATGGAAAGAATCGACTTCAGAATGCCTCCGTCCCCCAACTTTCGAAAGGTGGCGGGCGCCCTTGCATACAGGCTCAAGGGGGCAGCCTGAATTGTGAACGAGCACCGACCAGCTCTTGATTTTGAACTGGTCGGTGGTGGAGGTGCTCGTCCGCTTGCTCATCCGTACCCCAAATCCCCACCAGCGCCGCGGCCGCCCCAGTCGGTCGGCCGGTGACCCTGGCCGTGCCTCGTCCCACGCTGGCCGCCCGTCCGCCTGCCTGCCCCCCGCCAGTACCGCAGTACCCAGTCAGGCCGGCCGCCGCCGCCGCCGCCGCCGCCGCCGCCGCCACCGCCGCCGCGTGGGAACGGTCCGGCGGCCGCCGCCGCGCGGGGGGGAGCGGGGGGTGGGGGGTGCCGGCGCCGCTCCCCTGCCCCGGCGGCCGCGGGACGGACGAAGGCCGCGCGGTCGGCCGGCGCAGCGCGTCTCCCGTCAGCTGTTTACAGAGCAGCAGCGCCGGGCAGCCGCGCTCACCGGGCTGGCTGTGGGCAAGTTGTGCTGCGGCGCCGACGGCAGCGGCGGCAGCGGCGGCGGTGGAGGCGGCAACGACGGCGACAGTCGCTCGGAGAAGATTTTACTTCCGTGGAAAACAGAGGGGAAATACCCCTACACTTGTCAATTTCAGCCGTACAGGCGCGCCGGATCTCATTTCAGCTTCATGGAACGGCTTATTTCCACAAAATCACCGCCCAGCTCATAACTCTATAAAGCCAGAATGTTTAACCGGTACCTGTAGGCTGAAGCCAAGCACGAGAGACGCTGCATCACAGAGGGAGGATGTGAAGCCAAGCGCGAGAGACGCTGCATCACAGAGGGAGGATGTGAAGCCAAGCGCGCGAGACGCTGCATCACAGAGGGAGGATGTGAAGCCAAGCGCGAGAGACGCTGCATCACAGAGGGAGGATGTGAAGCCAAGCGCGCGAGACGCTGCATCACAGAGGGAGGATGTGAAGCCAAGCGCGAGAGACGCTGCATCACAGAGGGAGGATGTGAAGCCAAGCGCGCGAGACGCTGCATCACAGAGGGAGGATGTGAAGCCAAGCGCGCGAGACGCTGCATCACAGAGGGAGGATGTGAAGCCAAGCGCGAGAGACGCTGCATCACAGAGGGAGGATGTGAAGCCAAGCGCGCGAGACGCTGCATCACAGAGGGAGGATGTGAAGCCAAGCGCGAGAGACGCTGCATCACAGAGGGAGGATGTGAAGCCAAGCGCGAGAGACGCTGCATCACAGAGGGAGGATGTGAAGCCAAGCGCGAGAGACGCTGCATCACAGAGGGAGGATGTGAAGCCAAGCGCGAGAGACGCTGCATCACAGAGGGAGGATGTGAAGCCAAGCGCGAGAGACGCTGCATCACAGAGGGAGGATGTGAAGCCAAGCGCGAGAGACGCTGCATCACAGAGGGAGGATGTGAAGCCAAGCGCGAGAGACGCTGCATCACAGGGAGGATGTGAAGCCAAGCGCGCGAGACGCTGCATCACAGAGGGAGGATGTGAAGCCAAGCGCGAGAGACGCTGCATCACAGAGGGAGGATGTGAAGCCAAGCGCGAGAGACGCTGCATCACAGAGGGAGGATGTTCAAATGCAGGCTGCCTGCCATCAGACATCAGATTTCCAGAGTCAGGAGGCTGTACACGTCAGTATGGCTGTATGTAACACGTCAGTATGGCTGTAACACGTCAGTATGGCTGTAACACGTCAGTATGGCTGTATGTAACACGTCAGTAACGTCAGTATGGCTGTAACACGTCAGTATGGCTGTACAGAGTCAGGAGGCTGTAACACGTCAGTATGGCTGTACAGAGTAAGGAGGCTGTAACACGTCAGTATGGCTGTGATACAGAGTCAGGAGGCTGTAACACGTCAGTAGGCTGTAACACGTCAGTATGGCTGTAACACGTCAGTATGGCTGTACAGAGTAAGGAGGCTGTAACACGTCAGTATGGCTGTACAGAGTAAGGAGGCTGTAACACGTCAGTATGGCTGTACAGAGTAAGGAGGCTGTAACACGTCAGTATGGCTGTACAGAGTCAGTATGGCTGTAACACGTCAGTATGGCTGTAACACGTCAGTATGGCTGTGATACAGAGTCAGGAGGCTGTAACACGTCAGTATGGCTGTACAGAGTAAGGAGGCTGTAACACGTCAGTATGGCTGTACAGAGTAAGGAGGCTGTAACACGTCAGTATGGCTGTACAGAGTCAGTATGGCTGTAACACGTCAGTATGGCTGTGATACAGAGTAAGGAGGCTGTAACACGTCAGTATGGCTGTGATACAGAGTCAGGAGGCTGTAACACGTCAGTATGGCTGTC
This sequence comes from Chirona hameri, assembly GCA_036785665.1. Taxonomy (NCBI): domain Eukaryota; kingdom Metazoa; phylum Arthropoda; class Thecostraca; order Balanomorpha; family Balanidae; genus Chirona; species Chirona hameri. Next base: position 278,713 of record JAXIVJ010000262.1, on the reverse strand, counting down.
CAGAGTCAGGAGGCTGTAACACGTCAGTATGGATGTAACACGTCAGTATGGCTGTAACACGTCAGTATGGCTGTACAGAGTCAGGAGGCTGTAACACGTCAGTATGGCTGTAACACGTCAGTATGGCTGTACAGAGTCAGGAGGCTGTAACACGTCAGTATGGCTGTACAGAGTCAGGAGGCTGTAACACGTCAGTATGGCTGTACAGAGTAAGAAGGCTGTAACACGTCAGTATGGCTGTACAGAGTCAGGAGGCTGTAACACGTCAGTATGGCTGTACAGAGTCAGGAGGCTGTAACACGTCAGTATGGCTGTACAGAGTCAGGAGGCTGTAACACGTCAGTATGGCTGTACAGAGTCAGGAGGCTGTAACACGTCAGTATGGCTGTACAGAGTCAGGAGGCTGTAACACGTCAGTATGGCTGTACAGAGTAAGAAGGCTGTAACACGTCAGTATGGCTGTACAGAGTCAGGAGGCTGTAACACGTCAGTATGGCTGTACAGAGTCAGGAGGCTGTAACACGTCAGTATGGCTGTACAGAGTCAGGAGGCTGTAACACGTCAGTATGGCTGTACAGAGTCAGGAGGCTGTAACACGTCAGTATGGCTGTACAGAGTAAGAAGGCTGTAACACGTCAGTATGGCTGTACAGAGTCAGGAGGCTGTAACACGTCAGTATGGCTGTACAGAGTAAGGAGGCTGTAACACGTCAGTATGGCTGTAACACGTCAGTATGGCTGTACAGAGTAAGAAGGCTGTAACACGTCAGTATGGCTGTACAGAGTCAGGAGGCTGTAACACGTCAGTATGGCTGTACAGAGTCAGGAGGCTGTAACACGTCAGTATGGCTGTACAGAGTAAGGAGGCTGTAACACGTCAGTATGGCTGTACAGAGTAAGGAGGCTGTAACACGTCAGTATGGCTGTACAGAGTAAGGAGGCTGTAACACGTCAGTATGGCTGTACAGAGTCAGGAGGCTGTAACACGTCAGTATGGCTGTAACACGTCAGTATGGCTGTACAGAGTCAGGAGGCTGTAACACGTCAGTATGGCTGTAACACGTCAGTATGGCTGTGATACAGAGTCAGGAGGCTGTAACACGTCAGTATGGCTGTACAGAGTCAGGAGGCTGTAACACGTCAGTATGGCTGTACAGAGTCAGGAGGCTGTAACACGTCAGTATGGCTGTACAGAGTAAGGAGGCTGTAACACGTCAGTATGGCTGTACAGAGTAAGGAGGCTGTAACACGTCAGTATGGCTGTACAGAGTAAGGAGGCTGTAACACGTCAGTATGGCTGTACAGAGTCAGGAGGCTGTAACACGTCAGTATGGCTGTAACACGTCAGTATGGCTGTACAGAGTCAGGAGGCTGTAACACGTCAGTATGGCTGTAACACGTCAGTATGGCTGTACAGAGTCAGGAGGCTGTAACACGTCAGTATGGCTGTACAGAGTCAGGAGGCTGTAACACGTCAGTATGGCTGTACAGAGTCAGGAGGCTGTAACACGTCAGTATGGCTGTAACACGTCAGTATGGCTGTACAGAGTCAGGAGGCTGTAACACGTCAGTATGGCTGTACAGAGTCAGGAGGCTGTAACACGTCAGTATGGCTGTACAGAGTCAGGAGGCTGTAACACGTCAGTATGGCTGTAACACGTCAGTATGGCTGTAACACGTCAGTATGGCTGTAACACGTCAGTATGGCTGTAACACGTCAGTATGGCTGTACAGAGTCAGGAGGCTGTAACACGTCAGTATGGCTGTACAGAGTCAGGAGGCTGTAACACGTCAGTATGGCTGTACAGAGTCAGGAGGCTGTAACACGTCAGTATGGCTGTACAGAGTCAGGAGGCTGTAACACGTCAGTATGGCTGTAACACGTCAGTATGGCTGTAACACGTCAGTATGGCTGTACAGAGTCAGTATGGCTGTAACACGTCAGTATGGCTGTACAGAGTCAGGAGGCTGTAACACGTCAGTATGGCTGTACAGAGTCAGGAGGCTGTAACACGTCAGTATGGCTGTACAGAGTCAGGAGGCTGTAACACGTCAGTATGGCTGTAACACGTCAGTATGGCTGTAACACGTCAGTATGGCTGTAACACGTCAGTATGGCTGTACAGAGTCAGTATGGCTGTAACACGTCAGTATGGCTGTACAGAGTAAGAAGGCTGTAACACGTCAGTATGGCTGTACAGAGTCAGGAGGCTGTAACACGTCAGTATGGCTGTACGGAGTCAGTATGGCTGTAACACGTCAGTATGGCTGTACAGAGTAAGAAGGCTGTAACACGTCAGTATGGCTGTACAGAGTCAGAAGGCTGTAACACGTCAGTATGGCTGTAACACGTCAGTATGGCTGTAACACGTCAGTATGGCTGTACAGAGTCAGTATGGCTGTAACACGTCAGTATGGCTGTAACACGTCAGTATGGCTGTAACACGTCAGTATGGCTGTACAGAGTCAGTATGGCTGTAACACGTCAGTATGGCTGTGATACAGAGTAAGGAGGCTGTAACACGTCAGTATGGCTGTACAGAGTAAGGAGGCTGTAACACGTCAGTATGGCTGTACAGAGTCAGGAGGCTGTAACACGTCAGTATGGCTGTGATACAGAGTAAGGAGGCTGTAACACGTCAGTATGGCTGTACAGAGTAAGGAGGCTGTAACACGTCAGTATGGCTGTACAGAGTCAGGAGGCTGTAACACGTCAGTATGGCTGTAACACGTCAGTATGGCTGTAACACGTCAGTATGGCTGTACAGAGTCAGGAGGCTGTAACACGTCAGTATGGCTGTAACACGTCAGTATGGCTGTAACACGTCAGTATGGCTGTACAGAGTCAGGAGGCTGTAACACGTCAGTATGGCTGTAACACGTCAGTATGGCTGTAACACGTCAGTATGGCTGTACAGAGTCAGGAGGCTGTAACACGTCAGTATGGCTGTACAGAGTCAGGAGGCTGTAACACGTCAGTATGGCTGTACAGAGTAAGAAGGCTGTAACACGTCAGTATGGCTGTACAGAGTCAGGAGGCTGTAACACGTCAGTATGGCTGTACAGAGTCAGGAGGCTGTAACACGTCAGTATGGCTGTAACACGTCAGTATGGCTGTACAGAGTCAGGAGGCTGTAACACGTCAGTATGGCTGTACAGAGTCAGGAGGCTGTAACACGTCAGTATGGCTGTACAGAGTCAGGAGGCTGTAACACGTCAGTATGGCTGTACAGAGTAAGAAGGCTGTAACACGTCAGTATGGCTGTACAGAGTCAGGAGGATGTAACACATCAGTATGGCTGTACAGAGTCAGGAGGCTGTAACACGTCAGTATGGCTGTGATACAGAGTCAGGAGGCTGTAACACGTCAGTATGGCTGTACAGAGTCAGGAGGCTGTAACACGTCAGTATGGCTGTACAGAGTCAGGAGGCTGTAACACGTCAGTATGGCTGTACAGAGTCAGGAGGCTGTAACACGTCAGTATGGCTGTACAGAGTCAGGAGGCTGTAACACGTCAGTATGGCTGTACAGAGTCAGGAGGCTGTAACACGTCAGTATGGCTGTACAGAGTAAGAAGGCTGTAACACGTCAGTATGGCTGTACAGAGTCAGGAGGCTGTAACACGTCAGTATGGCTGTACAGAGTCAGGAGGCTGTAACACGTCAGTATGGCTGTACAGAGTCAGGAGGCTGTAACACGTCAGTATGGCTGTACAGAGTCAGGAGGCTGTAACACGTCAGTATGGCTGTACAGAGTCAGGAGGCTGTAACACGTCAGTATGGCTGTAACACGTCAGTATGGCTGTAACACGTCAGTATGGCTGTACAGAGTCAGGAGGCTGTAACACGTCAGTATGGCTGTACAGAGTAAGAAGGCTGTAACACGTCAGTATGGCTGTACAGAGTCAGGAGGCTGTAACACGTCAGTATGGCTGTACAGAGTCAGGAGGCTGTAACACGTCAGTATGGCTGTGATACAGAGGCATGGCCGCATGGGTACGGATGTTGCTGTGAAACTGGCATTAGATTCGGTCCAGTTCAGATACAATTTGCAGAACAGCCGTAAATGACTAGCACCAGCATGGGTGGAGCTTTTCAGAGAAAGTTGGTGGGGATATCGAAAAGATATCGCATTGCCTGGATGAAGTGAAAAAATTGATATTTTAACGCCAGGAAACGTTCAAATATGACAAAAGTTGGTGGGGCAAAGCGGAAAGTTGGTGGGGCAGTGGCCACACCATTTGAATAGGAAATTCCACCAGTGATCACCAGCGTGAAGGTGAAATACGCGATGTTCTGAAAACGACTCTTAATACTCTTTGCCAGGAATGATATGACGACACAGTATTGATCCAAATTTAGCATTGGCAATTGCCGATGAGCCGGGATCCCATATGAGCAATGTGTGACATCAGCACATCAGCCCCGGCGTGCCGTTCGCTGCTGCCGTTGTTCAGCTGCCGTCGTCGCTGCCGGAGGTGGGCAAAATAAATCAGGTGTCGGCCGCCGACAACCTTACCGTTTGGCAACAAAACATAATTAACCCAAGACGATCAAGTCAAGGAGCCAGCAGACGGCCAAACTCGAACACTACCTGGTGCCGACACTGTACTGGCTGCACCTGTTCGACAGCTGACGGCGGCCGGCACCCGACTCGGAAGTGCGGATCGGCGCCGTGGGACGACCGACCTACTCGGCAGGTCGCCAGCGGCACACGCACGGACCCTCCCCGCACCGTGCGGTGTCGTGTGTACCGCCACAGCCGTCAAACATGGCGTCACGCGGTCCCGAATCGGTCGCACCAAAGCGAACACTCTGCCAGTCCCCACCGCCGTGTCGCTGACAAGCCAACGCAAGGCGGCTCTGGCCACGAGGCCAGCTCATCATATTCCGGCTGATATGCAGCGAAATAGTGGAGTTGGAAAGGTCCCGTTCTTCACACTGCATTTGGTTACCTCATCCTCCAAAGAAGCGGCATACGAGACACGTATATCGCTTGATGCTGTGGTCATGAGCAGGGCTGCGGAGTCGGAGTCGGCAGTTTTAGCCGGAGTCTGAGTCTAAGTCGGAGTCTGAGTCGGTCGGAGTCGGCAGTTTTAGCCGGAGTCGGAGTCGGAGTCGCTAAAATCTTACCGACTCCGACTCCGGACCGGAGTCGGAGTCGACTTTTTGGCAATGGCGATTACTTTGGTCGGCAGAATAGTCGTCGGCCTAGGAACATCAACTGTACACCCCCTTCGAAAGAAAATGAGTGGAAAATGAAACCTATAGTTTACTCATCAAGCGGTATATTTCCACATGAAGATACGGCAATAATTGTAACGTCATCTGATGATAATTAGGGTTTTGGACGGTTCGCACCGACTCTTATGGTCGCACGGCGCCATTTAAACGTCATCGTGCTCGTTTCGTCAAGGTGATTCGAATAATACCATGGTGACCAGGTTACCTAAGTCAAATTCAAAATTTGACCTCAGGTCAAGGCAACTTAAGGTCATGTGGTAAACCAGGTATGTCGTGTAGCGCAATGTCGGACGCATCTCGACGAGACATACACAGTCGTGTCGGTATCACACTCTTATCTTCCTTTTATGCTATGAAGACTTATTGGCAAAGAAGTGGCACCTCAAATGACCTCACTCGATCTTGTAGGGTTCACTGAGCAATAATTTTACTTTGAGTCATCAATAATGAGCTATAATAGCATAATCTTAAAATAATCATTCTGATTAATGCGTATCCTCTGATACGAAAATATTTGTATATTTTCTCGTTAACTTATAATGGGAAGGTCACGAAACTGACCTGACCTTAGGTCATCGATATAAGAAAAAAATCCGAGATAGCAGGCAGGGGTGGTAAAGTGGTCTGTCCTTATGGATAAGGTCGGGGACAAAATGCTCCTTCTCATGAAGTACTCTGGGTCAAAATGACAGCAAAAAGCATTACTATGTCATTTCTGCGAAAATTTACTAAGCGATAATGTCCTTAGTCAAAACTGATCGTCAAAACCACTTCAGATGTATTATTCACTTACTCATCATATTCATCACGTCAGTATGTACGTACATTTACTTTTTTATTAGCAGTTGCGTGTCAGCTCTTGATTGCCAATAATAATAAATTACATTTTAAAAAAATCCGACGAAAAATCCGGACGATAGATTCAACACGTGGGTCAATGAACCAAAAATGCACCTGGGTCTTCCAGAATGGCCTATAATAACATGATCCAGAAGGAATTGGGCTGATATCATGCGTAGCCTCAGAATAGGGGAAGCATTTGAATATTCCCCCATTGACTTATAATGGGGAGGTCACGAAATTGACCCGACCTTAGGTCACCGATACCAAAAATCCGAGATACACGAATTGTAGGTACTATTACCCTTGTGAAATCCTGTAAGTACGAAATCGATCATCCCAAAACTGTGGCTGTGGTACGACCGCACACTTTTTTAGGTGGGGTCACATGACCTGGCCTGGTGAACTTTTTTTTACAATATGTGGGTAATTGTTTTTAAAAAAAATTGTGGGTAATTGATATCTTAACAGCTGTGCCAAAAATGGAGGCGCTGCGCGCAGTCGTTTTTGTTTTGCTATCCTCGAAAAACCTTAGGGGGGGGGCGTCTAAACGCCCCACCCCCGGCACGGCGCGGGAAATCCGGACAGTCGATTCCCCCGGGGGCGGGCCGGGGTGCTAGTGCATTTTCAATGGAGGTCCACTGTCAGGACAGTGGATTTCACTGTCCTGGGACCCCACCCCTTTAACAACTCGAGAACTAAAGGAGCTAGAAAGACGCGGAAAAAAACGTTTAAAAGCTCCCGACAAGCACATTCGAAGGTACTTTATATATTTTTTCAAGTCAATATTGAGGTCACCAGAGGTCATCAAAGGTCAGATTTTCAAGTTTTAGGACTTCGCTCCAGAAACCCCCGGATATCACAGGAACTATGATAGCTAAGAACAAACGGAAAAAAACAATAGAAAGCTCTTGGAAGATGCAATCGTCAATGTGTCCTCAAATTTGAGCTCAGGTCAAACGTTTAGGCTCCAGAGCTCATCAAATGTCAAAAAGGCTTCAAAAAGCGTGTATCACGAATAGCTTTTTACCTAATAACGACAAGGCAATAATGTTGACGCCATCGTGCATGTCTCGTCAAAACGCTTCGCCTCATATTAGTGTTGACCATGTCAGATCAACTAACAAATGTGACCTCAGGTCAAGGTCAAGTGGTGGTGACTCAAGTAGGTCATATTGCATATGGGAAGACGTGCCGCGATGAGATAAACACATTGGTGTCGGTTTTACTTCTATATCGTCATTGTGTCGAGAGTTATTCACATAAAACTGTTGGTGACTTCGGATGACCTCGGCTGTCCATGTAGGGGTCACTGAACAAAAATGGCATCTAGGTCATCAAGAATGCTCCACAATAACATGTTCCAGAAGGAATTATACTGCTATCTTGCGTCTCCTTAGAATAGGAAGCATTTTAATATTTCCCTTTAGACTTATAATGGGGAGGTCACGAAATTAAACCGACCTTAGGTCGCTAATATTAAAAATCCAAGATAAACGAATTGTAGTTATGTGACCTTATGAAATCCTGTGAGTGTAAAACCGATCATTCCACAACTGTGACAGTGGTATGACCACAAGTTTTTTTTGGGAGGTGGGGTCACGGGACCTGATCTGGTGACCTGACCTAAGATGACCCGATGATTTTTTTTAAACATAATGTGGACAATTGATTCACAAACAGCTGTGCCAAAAATGATGGCGCTGCGCGTCGCCGTTTTTCCGCTACCCGCGAAAAACCTGAGGGGTGTGTCTAACCCCCCTCCCCCGGCACGGCGCTGGTTAAAATTTAGGGATGATGTAAATTTAGGGATGATGTGAGCATGCAGCCAGGTGTTAGGGTATTCATGTGAAGTTTAAAAAAAATGTACCCAGCTGTGCTGGGGTATCTATAGGTATTTATAGCTTGATTACATCCTGTGAGTTTTGAAGTGTTCAGCAAAACACTGGCCAGTGGCCGTGGCACAACCACAAAGGATCTAGCTCGCTTGTGCATTTAACTATGTTTAAAACAAACTTACTTTGTAAAAGTTCTTTAGATTTCCTAAAAGATCAGAAAAGATTACAATTTTCAGTCGATTTCAGTCGTTTAGGGCCGCCTGCAGGCGCGAGCGCGACTGGGCTGGACGCGCGGCCGGCCGCCGCGCCCGTGCTCGGGCGGCGTAGCATTGTTCTCCATACTGTTAAGAATAAAGACAAACGGAAAATAGATGGCATTGCGGATATTGCTTTCTAGCATGCGTTTGGAGAACAGATATAGGCCGGAGTCGGAGTTGGAGTCGGAGTCTGAGTCGATTTTTGTGCAGGCCGGAGTCGGAGTCGGAGTTGCAGAATTATGTCGACTCGGCAGCCCTGGTCATGAGTCACCTCGAATCTCCCGGAAGATGATCTATTGGTGCAGTGAAGCTCGACAATTGTCATCGCTTGTCTCTGCTATCTAGAACAGCTCAGGAGCCGCCCCTGTACCTCCCTCCGTTCGTCACTGGCTGTGCCGGCCTCCCCAGCTGGCGCTCCTTCCTGTCCCGTCTCGGTGACGTCTCGGTGACGTATCGGTGACGTCTCAGTGACGTCTCAGTGACGTCTCAGTGACGTCTCAGTGACGTATCGGTGACGTATCGGTGCCAGCCAGCCAGCCAGCCAGCCAGCCAGCCAGCCAGCCAGCCAGCCAGCCAGCCAGCCAGCCAGCCAGCCACCACCCTCCCGCGCCGGCCGTGACGCGGCCGCGAGTGGCGCGTGACGGCGGCCGTCCTTGTGCCGCCGCGCGCCGTCGGCCAGACGTGACGCGCCGTGACGTGACGCGACGCGACGCGCCGTGACGCGCCGTGACGCCCCGTGACGTGACGTGCCGTGACGTGACGCGCCGTGACGCGCCGTGACGCGCCGTGACGCGCCGTGACGTGACGCGGCGTGACGTGACGCGACGCGACGCGACGTGACGCGCCGTGACGCGCCGTGACGCGCCGTGACGTGGCGTTACGTAACGTGACGCGTCGTGACGTGACGCGCCGTGACGCTGGACGGCGGGTACGGGCCGACTGGGCGGCAGGGTCCTCAGGTCCGCCCCGGGGTGCTGATCGGTGTTCAAACTAGCCCCGCGTGGCCAGTGGAAGGGTCGGGGAGGGGAGGGGAGAGGGACGGTCCAGCAGGGTGGTAGGGAGGGACCGCAGGGGAGGCAGCGCAGCAGTAGCAACAGCATACTAGCAGCGGCGGCGGCGGCGGCGGCGGCGGCGGCGGCGGCGGCAGTTCGGCAGTACAGCCGCACCGTCACGCCGTCACAGCAGCAGCCACCGGCACCGCCTGGCAGTGGAGCGTGCACTGCGCCCCGTGCACCATCTGCACCATCTGCACCAGCAGTACCGCTGGTGACCGGAGAGGCAGTGTGTCGCCGTCAGCAGACTGCGCTGCACACTGTGCACCACACGGCGGGGCAGCCTGTCTCGGTCAGCAGCAAGCCCGGCCGGTGACGCATGCGAGTGTGGCGGCGCGGGGCGGCGCGGGGCCATCTAACCTTGCCAGTTCGGCGACCCCGGCCCGGCCCCAGCTGCGGTGCCGTCCGGCCTGCGCCGTCCCCGCCCACAGCGCGAGGGTCTGCTGCGAGGGTCTGCCGCGTGGAGGCTTCGCACGCGGCCGCTCCCACCCCGGACGCGTGCCGGGGTGGGAGCGGTCCAGCATGACGTGAATCACGCGCAGTGCCAACGCGCAATGTGTCCGGCGTGAAGTCAGCGGGCTGACAAGTCGTGTAAAGTGTTATTTGGGAGCTTTGTTAGTTCGCTACTTGTATAGTAATGTCAATTATATCCACAGGCTGTCCAGGTATCCAGGTGTCAATGTGAGGCTCAGAGCATGGACCTCTTTGAAATTGTCTTCGAACTGGATTGATCTGCATTCACCCGGTTAGTTTACAGATGTTGACGGAGCCCCAATCTGACTCTTACCCAGTTAGCTGTAACAACGCACGCTCACAGTTGACAGTGCTCACTAATAATGCTGCCACCTCAACCCAAGGCAGTTGTCAAATGTCAACCATATGCTACAACACCAGTTCAGGAATTATATCCGCATGTGTATGGACGTCGGATGCGGGGGGTGTGGACACCTCCCCCAACATTTTCAGATTTTAACATTAGGCCTATGGGCGTTGCATGGAAAGAAACGAGTTCAGAATGCCTCCGTCCCTCCAACTTTCAGGAAGTGGCGGCGCCCTTGCGAATGGGATCTAAGACAGCATGAGTGCGATTAAAGCTTCACCACCAAATTGGACTCCCGCCCCCGCACACCAGGGTGAGCCGAGCGCCATTTCATAGCGGGAAGAAACCAGTGTTTTCCAGCTCAGTTAAAGGAAACAGTTCACCTACAACATGGGGTTTTGAACTGAGATAGCAGTTTTGTAGCCCGTGTTGGGAACCCCTATCTGCAAGTTTTATTGACTGAAAAGACTCCAGCCGAATATATTTGATATTTTGGCGAAGGAATGCGGTGCTTACGAAAGAATGCGGTGCTTACGATAGCCTGGGCAGATGCTATGCAATCAGCCAATCAGCTTGCATACTGTGCTAGCAAGCGAACCGCCGGCCGCCGGTTGGCAGTTCTCTAATGCGAGTCTATCTTTACGCGACTACTTTCGAATCTGATTGGCTGAGCCATTTTTTCCATTCGCGTGACGTGAGGACCCTGACTCTGAGAGTATGTATATAGTTTTGATAAAATTAATAATTTACGACCTTCTCCTGAATCGGCGCGATCTATGACCATTTTTGACAATATAAAAAATTGTATTGCAAAATATAATCAAATCATGTTTGGGAAAAATTAAAGGTGAACTACTTCCTTTTTAAGCTCGCTATGCATAGACAGCGGTTGCCAGCAGCTCCGGTGACCACTCCCACTTCTTTACATCAAAGTGTTGCATAAGCATTAAGCAGTCCTAGTTACCTGATCGGATCATGGGTAGATGACTATTTAAAGAAGAAGAAAAAAAACAGGAGACAGTAAATATAATTAAAATCAGGACAAGGACACATCTAAGCTAATGCCGATGCCACTAGTTTCCTTGAACGTAACGAGGAAACACCAAGACCTTGACTGGAAGTGGGCCACTTGTTCCGCTGTTCGAAAGCAGCGCAGACGACAGACACGACAGACCCGGCAGAGCTACCTCTCCCCTCCTGCCTGACCAGCCCATCACCCCCTGACCGACCTGATCATCCGCGCTCCCCACCCCTGCCCGATCATCCCTCCTCCCATCCCGGCACCTGGCGTCCGTTACTTCTCAGTAGGCCCGCGGCCCGTTCCGCTCCGTGCCGCTTGGCGGTGCTCGGAACCGCGAGGGGAGGCCGCCACGTGGCCCGCCTCTGATGTGCCGCTCAACTTCCGGTTTCCGGCGCCGTCTGGTGGGGTGCGGCCTGTCTGGTCCCGCCCACTCGGTCAGCCGACAGCTGACGACACCAGGGGTACCGCAGATAACTGATCACAGCTGCTTCAGCTGCTACAGCGCTACGGCTGCTGACGGCTGATGACGGCTGCTGACGGCTGCTGACGGCTGCTGACGGCTGCTGACGGCTGCTACAGTCCCTGACGGCTACTGACAGTCGCTGGCAGCTGCTGTCAGCTATTGACAACTGATGTTAGCTACTGACAACCACTGTCAGCTACTGACAGACACTGATAGTTGCTAACGGCTGCTGACAGTTTTGCACGACCTGACAGTTGGTGACGTTGCTAACGGCTGCTTTTAACGGAAACAAACCAACCATTTTCAAAACCAACAGCAAACGGTTTACTTTCAGTATTTTGAAAAAGCCGCACGTTACCGCACTTGCTGAGCCACATTGTGACCAATCGCTCACACCATCTATACATGACAGTCTGTCTGCCAAAACCCGCGAACCAAACCGCAACAAGGTAGTTAGACGGTTAGGACCGAGGGAAAATATACCAGCTTCGTGCCAGCTCTAACCACTGAACTGGAATGGATTTCCCCGCACCGAGTTTTCACGCCAAAGTGGATTGGAAACCGGATAGAATAACGCCCCAGACATGATCACGCAACCATTAAACGCTGTGAACAGTTCAATACATAAGCAAATACACGAATCTTGATGTCGCTAACGAAGGAAGGTTTGTATAGCCGACACTACGATGAACAGTTCTGCGCAGCTGGATGTCACGCTAGCCGTGACGTCACGGCTAGTTTACGGACACCAGTCGCACATCGAAAAAGCGGCACCGATGGAGGGAAGTGTAAGCATCCTTCCTCAAAGGATTAGTCTGCCACCGCAGCAACATATCACGTCATTTAAAATCGTGCAGCCTTCAATGCCAAACAAATAATACCCTCCTTTTGTCAAACCTGCCAGCCTGATCGCTGACCCGCGCGACGGTCGCCGCCGTCACAGCGTCACGACACAGATCCATCACAGCGTCACGACAGCGTCACGACAGATGGACGGTCGCGTCACGACAGATGGGCGGCCGCGTCACGACAGCCCGGTCTGTCACACCGGGGCTACCGTCTCGCGGTCTGGTGCCGCCCCCGGTCTCAGTCTGCCGTCTCGCGGTCTGGTGCCGCCCCCGGTATCAGTCTGCCGTCTCACGGTCTGGTGCCGCCCCCGGTCTCAGTCTGCCGTCTCGCGGTCTGGTGCCGCCCCCGGTCTTCTCAGTCCGCTGTCTGCCCTTCCCTCCATGTCTGGGTCCGCCGGCGACTGATCGGAGACTGATTCGGATACTGATTCGGATACTGATTCGGATACTGATTCGGATACTGATTCGGATACTGGTCCCATGGTATCCAGCAGCTGGACGGCGTGCAGCTAATGACGTCAGCAGGTGACGGATCTGGTGTCAGCAGGTGACAGAGCTGGTGACCGGGTAACAGCTGGTGACCGGGTGACTGAGCTGGTGACCGGGTGACGGCGCTGGTGACCAGGTGACGGCGCTGGTGACCGGGTGACGGCGCTGGTGACCGGGTGACGGCGCTGGTGACCGGGTGACGGCGCTGGTGACCGGGTGACGGCGCTGGTGACCGGGTGACCGGGTGACGGAGCTGGTGACCGTGTGACCGGGTGACGGAGCTGGTGACCGGGTGACCGTGGGTCCCGGGTGAAGGCGCCGGTGACCAGGTGACGGCGCTGGTGACCGGGTGACGGAGCTGGTGACCGGGTGATCGGGTGACGGCGCTGGTGACCGGGTGACGGAGCTGGTGACCGGGTGACCGGGTGACGGAGCTGGTGACCGGGTGACGGAGCTGGTGACCGGGTGACGGCGCTGGTGACCGGGTGACTGAGCTGGTGACCGGGTGACGGCGCTGGTGACCGGGTGACGGCGCTGGTGACCGGGTGACGGCGCTGGTGACCGGGTGACGGCGCTGGTGACCGGGTGACGGCGCTAGTGACCGGGTGACGGCGCTGGTGACCGGGTGACTGAGCTGGTGACCGGGTGACCGGGTGACGGCGCTGGTGACCGGATGACGGAGCTGGTGACCGGGTGACGGAGCTGGTGACCGGGTGACCGTGTGACGGAGCTGGTGACCGGGTAACCGGGTGACGGCGCCGGTGACCGGGTGACGGAGCTGGTGACCGGGTGACTGAGCTGGTGACCGGGTGACGGCGCCGGTGACCGGGTGACTGAGCTGGTGACCGGGTGACGGATCTGGTCACCGGGTGACGGAGCTGGTGACCGTGTGACGGCGCTGGTGACCGGGTGACGGCGCGGGTGACCGGGTGACGGCGCTGGTGACCGGGTGACGGAGCTGGTGACCGGGTGACGGAGCTGGTGACCGGGTGACCGTGTGACGGAGCTGGTGACCGGGTGACCGGGTGACGGCGCGGGTGACCGGGTGACGGAGCTGGTGACCGGGTGACGGAGCTGGTGACCGGGTGACCGGGTGACGGCGCGCAGTGGTCGCTACACTGGGTAATAACGCTGTAGTAGCTAGTAACTCCTGGCTCCACCAGACCAGTTGCGGATCCAGAGGGGGGCATGTGGCCATGCCCCCCCCCCCCCCTTGAGCCTCGAAGGGGACAATAGCCCGAGGGGCCCCCATAGCCAATCGAAGTGACTCGAAACGAATTCCACTTCTTAGAGGGCCCACTCTGACCTCCAAAGAGCCCATTCTGGCTTGAAGAGGGCCAATTCTGGTTTGTAGATGCCCATTTTGGATTGTGAAAGGCATATTTTGAACTGAAAGGGTCTATTCTGGCCTACATTTGTATTCAAGGTCAAAATGGCCCACCATGGCTTGAGGGGGCCACCAAGGCCTGAAGGGGCCACCAAGGCATGGGGGCCCACTTTGCTACGTGGCCCCTCCTTGACCGAGACCTGGATCCGCCACTGCACCACTGTCAAGCTTCATCAAACTGAATGGCGACTCTTTTTAACTTGTAATGAGATTCAGTATTTGACATCAGCAAAAGGTATTAATTAAACAGGGAATCCCAAACAAGGTTATTTCCCGAGTCACTTCTTTCCGTGCTTCGCCTAGGTTCAATGTTAAATGCTGCCCTGTAGTGGGGTGCCATGACTCTTGATGATCACGGACCACAGCCCCTTCATAAGCCTATGGAATTCAGTCGGACGACTTTCAGACTGGCTGGTGGGTACTAGTGATGTAAATCGAAGTTCAGTCGGTAGAGCATGAGACTCCTAATCTCAGGGTCGTGGGTTCGAGCCTCACGTTGGGTTATCCCTTTCGCTCACGCTACGTTCGGCATCACATCATTTGCTATGCTCCCTTATTACGAGCGAGCGCGAACATTTATGGACGTCCGAAAATAGTCCGATTTCGATTTGGACTTCGGTCCGTCAGCCCCAGATATTTTGGGCAATTTTCGGTCAAGGCACAATTCACATATTTGCCTACCTTACAGGCAGTTAATTGGATGACCCTCTGATGTTTTCTAACAAAGTGTTGTATGATTGATGTATTTAAATGGGAAATTGAATGAAGGATGATGTGATGGCAATTGTGGACATGAAATAAAGTAAAAACATCACTAATTGTTATGTATAGGATGTATTACAAATCTTGGACTCATCGGACACTTTTCGGTCAACATTGTCATATTTGATCGGACTTTGGATCGGACATGATTTGGAAAATTTCCGAATCTTCCACCACTATAGTGGTGTAGTGCACTAGTGAGTACCATCTATATCAGTATCTGTGAGTATGACAGTGGCCGCCGCCATTGGCTGACGGTGGGCCGGCGGGCAGCTCGGGCAGACGCCACACACCGCCTGTCACCGAGCTATGTCACGCCGTGCTGATCTGTTCCCACGACCGACCGGGGGAGCCCCCAGCTTCCTGGCCCTTCCCCCCCCCCCGTATTCCCTGCAGCCGAGTTACGGCTCACATGGCTTTCGCTACAATCTGAGCCCAGGCCTAACGAACAAAAAACAAACGCAAAACCTAGTGGGGAAACAAACGTTTATATCGGTAACACTAATAATGTACACCGTTACTGTGAAATGAGCGGTGTTTCTTTCCGTTAATTCGGTCGTATGGCAAAACGTTCAATCACTTATCACCGGTCAAGACAGGTTTTAGTTGAAGCCCATATTTCGACGAACGGGTGTCAAAAAATCAGTTCGTGAATGGACAGTTACATTAACATAACAGTACCAACGTTTGAGCACGGATGAGCTCCATATAGGCTTATCCACGCTTTAAATATATATATATATATATATATATATATATATATATATATATATATATATATATATATATATATATATATATATATATATATATATATATATATATATATATATATATATATATATATATATATATATATATATATATATATATATATATATATATATATATATATATATATATATATATATATATATATATATATATATATATATATATATATATATATATATATATATATATATATATATATATATATATATATATATATATATATATATATATATATATATATATATATATATATATATATATATATATATATATATATATATATATATATATATATATATATATATATATATATATATATATATATATATATATATATGTATATATATATATATATATATATATATATATATATATATATACATATAACGGTGTTAAAAAAAAGACCAACGGAGCATGCTATACAACAACGGTCGGCGCACGTGACTAGTTTGAGCGTCAGCACCGTCAGCACCGTCGTCAGACAGAAGCCGGCAGGCTGCCCATGAAGTCAGTTCCACGAGACCACAGCCCCGCGCCAGGCCGGCCGGTTATGAACGCGGCGGCACGGCCACATCCGCCCCCGCCCCCGCCCCCGACCCGGTCTGGGACCCGCCGCGCGCCGGCCGCTCAACGGTGGGAACGGATAGAGCAGTGAGAAAAAATAAACAAAACTTGCTACACGGTTGCGGAAGGTTTTTAATTTATCCGATGAAAGGCGACATATAGAGTATTTACGCATCGATAGTTTACAGACCTGTCCACAGCAGGTTTTGGTTTCCCCCTCAGCATTCTATATCCAGTTTGTCAACGCATGAAATCAAGCAGTTCCATAGAAGTGGCACAAGTTTTCGTCGATTTTTCCGTTGTGGAAACGGCAGCACCGACCAGGCCTGCCGCCGGACTGGCCGCCGGCAGCGGCGGTAGTGCTGGTGGTGGTGGTGCTGGTGGTGGTGGTGGTGCTGGTGGTGGTGGTGGTGGTGCTGGTTGTGGTGGTGCTGGTGGCGGTGGTGCTGGTGGTGGTGGTGCTGGTGGTGCTGGTGGTGGTGGTGCTGGTGGTGGTGGTGCTGATGGTGGTGGTGCTGGTGGTGGTGGTGCTGGTGGCGGTAGTGCTGGTGGTGGTGGTGCTGTTGGTGGTGGTGCTGATGGTGGTGGTGCTGGTGGTGGTGGTGGTGGTGCTGGTGGTGGTGGTGCCGGTGGCGGTAGTGCTGGCGGCGGTAGTGCTGGTGGTGGTGGTGCTGGTGGCGGTAGTGCTGGTGGTGGTGGTGCTGGTGGTGGGTGCTGATGGTGGTGGTGCTGGTGGTGGTGGTGCTGGTGGCGGTGGTGCTGGCGGTGGTAGTGCTGGTGGTGGTGGTGCTGGTGGCGGTAGTGCTGGTGGTGGTAGTGCTGGTGGTGGTGGTGCTGGTGGCGGTAGTACTGGTGGTGGTAGTGCTGGCGGCGGTAGTGCTGGTGGTGGTGGTGCTGGTGGCGGTAGTGCTGGTGGTGGTGGTGCTGGTGGCGGTAGTGCTGGTGGTGGTAGTGCTGGTGGTGCTGGTGGCGGTAGTGCTGGTGGTGGTGGTGCTGGTGGCGGTAGTGCTGGTGGTGGTAGTGCTGGTGGTGGTGGTGCTGGTGGCGGTAGTGCTGGTGGTGGTAGTGCTGGTGGCGGTAGTGCTGGTGGTAGTGGTGCTGGTGGCGGTAGTGCTGGTGGTGGTAGTGCTGGTGGTGGTAGTGCTGGTGGTGGTGGTGCTGGTGGCGGTAGTGCTGGTGGTGGTGGTGCTGGTGGCGGTAGTGCTGGTGGTGGTAGTGCTGGTGGCGGTAGTGCTGGTGGCGGTGGTGCTGGTGGTGGTGGTGCTGGTGGTAGTAGTGCTGGTGGTGGTGGTGCTGGTGGCGGTAGTGCTGGTGGTGGTAGTGCTGGTGGTGGTGGTGCTGGTGGTGGTGGTGCTGGTGGCGGTAGTGCTGGTGGTGAATGCCGCGCGGTGGCCGTCTGCAGAGGGCTGCTGCGACTCCAGCGGCACTGCACGTGGGACCAAGGCCAGCCGAGCGGCACCCCAGCTGGTCCGGGAGGGGTGCTCCAGGCCACAGCGCAGCGGCGGCACCCCGGCTGGGCCGGGAAGGGTGCTCCACACCGGACCCTGCTACAGGGCACAGTACATGGTTTCCAGAAATTGACTGCCCCTTGCCCCTTGGTCATACACCTTCATTCCCCCAGGTGGTCGCAGAAACAATATAATTATACAGCTTTGGGGCATCCGAGAATGTCAAGTCACGTGACCCACACCCGTGACCTGACCTCAGCCGCGATAAGACGCCAATGGTCAGTTTCTGAGTACTCAGAGGCAATGATGTAAAGTCGTCCTAAAAAGACACCGGTCTATTGGGAAACCAGCCGAACGTAGGCTTTCAGAACTGCGCGTCGTGCCCGTGGTCATGCCGTTACGCACCGAGTACTACGTCAGGAAGACTTTTTTTCTTCTTTGGGGGGGGGGGGGGTGGGGAGGGGAGTGATTCTCGCCCACCCCGTAGTCCAGCCTATAGCTATATGCCGCCGCGGGTGGGGAGAACCACTCCCCTCCGGGGCGGAGAACCGAATGACTTGCCCCGGTAGCCAGACTCGAACCCGGAACCCTTGGATACCGAGTCCGACGCTCTACCAACTGAGCCACCCGGCCCCCTGTCGGGAAGACTGAAGAAGGCGGCGACGTGAGCTATACAGCGGACGAGGCAGAACGGGTCGGCAACGACCACAGCCTAAAACGGGGCAAAACCTGCTAAACATTTGCGGAAGCTTTTGAATTCATGCTACACAAATACACAAATGAGCGTGTATAATTGTAAGCCAAATGACCTGCAGTCTTCGGAGCCTAGCGATAGATGCGGTATTGTCTTCGGAGGCTAGCGATAGATGAATAGCTTCAGTGTTTTTTTTTTGCTGCATAAATTAAAAATAAAGAAGTTCCAGCCATTTCCGTCGATTTGTCAGTGTCAGCCGTCTGTATGGTGCCGTGCCCGCGTGCCCGCGTGCCGTGCGTGCGCGGGTGCGCGGGTGCGCGGGTGCGCGGGTGCGCGGGTGCGCGGGTGCGCGGGTGCGCGGGTGCGCGGGTGCGCGGGTGCGCGGGTGCGCGGGTGCGCGGGTGCGCGGGTGCGCGGGTGCGCGGGTGCGCGGGTGCGCGGGTGCGCGGGTGCGCGGGTGCGCGGGTGCGCGGGTGCGCGGGTGCGCGGGTGCGCGGGTGCGCGGGTGCGCGGGTGCGCGGGTGCGCGGGTGCGCGGGTGCGCGGGTGCGCGGGTGCGCGGGTGCGCGGGTGCGCGGGTGCGCGGGTGCGCGGGTGCGCGGGTGCGCGGGTGCGCGGGTGCGCGGGTGCGCGGGTGCGCGGGTGCGCGGGTGCGCGGGTGCGCGGGTGCGCGGGTGCGCGGGTGCGCGGGTGCGCGGGTGCGCGGGTGCGCGGGTGCGCGGGTGCGCGGGTGCGCGGGTGCGCGGGTGCGCGGGTGCGCGGGTGCGCGGGTGCGCGGGTGCGCGGGTGCGCGGGTGCGCGGGTGCGCGGGTGCGCGGGTGCGCGGGTGCGCGGGCGCGCGGGCGCGCGGGCGCGCGGGCGCGCGGGCGCGCGGGCGCGCGTGCGCGCGTGCGCGCGTGCGCGTGCGCGTGCGCGTGCGCGTGCGTGTGCGTGTGTGTGTGTGTGTGTGTGTGTGTGTGTGTGTGTGTGTGTGTGTGTGTGTGTGTGTGTGTGTGTGTGTGTGTGTGTGTGTGTGTGTGTGTGTGTGTGTGTGTGTGTGTGTGTGTGTGTGTGTGTGTGTGTGTGTGTGTGTGTGTGTGTGTGTGTGTGTGTGTGTGTGTGTGTGTGTGTGTGTGTGTGTGTGTGTGTGTGTGTGTGTGTGTGTGTGTGTGTGTGTGTGTGTGTGTGTGTGTGTGTGTGTGTGTGTGTGTGTGTGTGTGTGTGTGTGTGTGTGTGTGTGTGTGTGTGTGTGTGTGTGTGTGTGTGTGTGTGTGTGTGTGCCATCAGAGGACGGCGGACCGCGGACCGGCAGCCGGACACAAACCGGTCTCCCCGGCCGGACCGGACCGGCCGGACCGGGCCGTGAGACCGAGCCGCTGCTGATGCCTATCGGACCTCCTGCCCGGCCTGCCCGGCCTGTCAGCCTGCACTACCTGCCTGCCCGGACCGCGCGGCGATGGCCGGCCAGCCGCAGCCGACCCGCGCGCACACACACGGACACAGGCAGACGTCCGGCCGGCCACTCGCCACTGGCCCATGGAGAGGACAGGAGAGACGGGCAACGGAGGGCAGATACGCCGATCAGCCATTCATGGACGTTAGTTTCCTTGCAAGTGTCTTGCATCTAAGATAAAGTCAGGAAACAGGAAATGTTTGAGATGAAATGATGTGGATAGACACAAAGAAAGCAACAGATGTATTCGCACGAGACGGTCCCAGTAGAGGGGGTGTACCGTCATCAATTTGACGGGAGCAGTCGGACAGCATTGAGAGGAGACAGCCAGCAGGCAGATCTGTCCTCCCAGCCCAGAGAGCCGGGAACGGATCCGGTATCGAACAGAACAGATCCGGTATCGGGCTTCCGGGGGTCCGCGAGGTCCGCGGGTGCGGTCGGCCGGCCCGGAGACGGCCTGGGGACAGCCTGGGGTTCTGCCGGCTCCGCAGACGGATCGGCGGCCGGATCGGCACGACACGCGGGGGCGCGGTCCAGGATGCGGTGACGATCCTCTCTCCCAGCCCACCGCCTTTGCCTCTCCCCTGCGGCCGACCTCCGGCAGCTGACGTAACGCAGAGGTACCGGGGACGGCCGGGTGGTCCGCGAGCGGTGCCCAGGGGACCTGGTACTGAGTACAGCGAGGTGGCTGAAGCTCCAGCATCGCCGCCAGCATGTGGACATAGAGATTACACCAGGCAGACGGAGCAGTGGCATTGCCACTGACAGATGCCAATGTCAAGCGAGACGATACCAGGTGATAGAGGCGCTCCTACTCGGCTGTCGGCACCGGTACAAATGTGATTTTCAACGCACCTTTCTTTACAAAAAATCGCTAGATCATCATAAGTTCTCCCTAATATTTTAATTTCCGTCAACAGACGAGAGCCAATCGTGGACTCTAATTTCATAACGCATATGTTCGCACGCGATGATGCGTATAATGACACAAAACTTCATCGGATACAAACTTATATCAAGATCCCATAGGCGTAGGAACAAGGGGTCGGGGGCCTCACTTTTCGGTCAATTGTTTTGCTAAACAAAATATTTTGCTTGGTGAGAAAAATGTTTGATGGCAAGAAGTTCGCCAAGAAAAGAGCCCAAATCTGCAAAGAAATTTTCCATAGGGGGTTGGATTTCTCTCACGACGAGATCAAAGTTTCACTGCCCCCATCCTACTTTTCGTGACGTTCCTACATCCCTGAAGGCTGAAGATCCCTGAGTGACGTGAGAGGGCTAAACCACTCTGCCATTGACTAAAAACCTGGTGCTTAGATTGCACCGCATAGCTTCGGTGTGCTCCGGGCAGTCTAACCTGCTCAGGATGGAATTGAAGCTGCAATCCTTTCGTGCTTGGCGCTTAGGCTGTGCCGCAACTTTCGCTGCAAAGCGGTGACATCTTACCAAATTCATTCAGAGTTTTAGCCGATTGATGTAGGGCTGGCCATGAAAGAAAATGTGTACACAATATCGCGTGTTTCGCAGTCTGTGTACAGAGCCGCAGCCTATGAAAACTGTGTGACGTCCAAATGGCGTTAAGCTATATGTGAACCTGTTAGAGCCATTTTAATGTCTCTAAATTACGCCATTATAACGTCATGAACGGAAAATCCTCGGCGGCTGTGTACACAGATAGCGTTTTAAAAATGACTTCACAGCCCAGGGCGTTGTGCTTGGTAGAGGAGAATCGTCTCAAAAGCTCAATGTCTGGTCAATCAAATTGCAAACGAAAATCCATTTTCAATTGTGTGCCTTATCAAACTAGAATTTCGGCGACATGCACACATACTTCGTTCTGCACCATTTGTGTGGACAATAAATATGCACAAGTTTGTATGCATGCAAAATTAACCAGCACAATTGCAACATGATATCATAATACGGTTTGGGGTGGGGGCAAATCCCAAAAAGTCTCACACAATTCTGAAAACTCATCGGATTTCGCATGCATTGAGAGCCGATTTAAAAAAAATCCTCAGTAAACGTTGCTTAGATTGCTTTCTATAACAGGAAATGTGTCAATTTTGCACCTATTGCAGGCAGTTTGGGGTGCCATGGCCCCATTGCCCCCCCCCCCTGGATCCGCCCATGGATTCAGGTATGGTCCAATAATGAGCATCGTAAAGCTATTCAAAATTCGCTTCAAAATCAAGGTCCTTGTAGATTTTGAAGAATACCTATTGTATCGAAATAATTAAAAAGGCATCTTTAAATTAAAGGGAAATAATTACCTTTTCCCACAAAAATGGAGTTAGCACTTGAAATCGACAGACGAGGCCAAAATATGATGCAAATTCATCGCATTTTGTATATAAAAATTCCTTCAGAGATATTTAAAGTTAATCTTGATAAGCGTTCCACACTTTTAACGACCGGTTCTTGCCAAGTATTTTTCGGTTTCCATCAAACTCCGGGCTTTTCCCGTATTATATTTGTACGCAATAGTGTGGAAAATATATTTTGCGTTTTGCTTGTTGTGATTATATACCCGCCCATCTTTTACAATTAACCATTGAAAAACTGGCAATTAAATCGGAAGCTCATCGATGCACGTCGACGGCGACCTATTTAGTGTCGGCGATTTGTTTCGAAGTGCACATGGAATAACGTTGAACAGATTAATACAAAAGCGCCAGAGATGTGTCGCTTTCTAATAGTGGAGGGAAATACCGATCATTAATTTTCCCAAACTTCCAACTTTGAATTAGGGATTTGTTTTATTTAATTCTTAAATTTAGATCACATCATTTTAATACCATATCGGTAGCCAAAGAAATTGTTGCTAACAAAATCAAAAGGTCATTGACATTATTTCCCTTTTAAATAACGTGCTGAGTGATTGCTACATATCCCTAGCCTCATTATGCAAGTTTTTTAGCGAAACGATGATCCGATAGAGCTGCACTCGCTAGCTTTGACCACTGGCTGTGTTGGCCGGCGGCCAGTAGACAGGTAAGCTTTCCAGCGTAACGGCGGTGCAGCGCAGTGGTGCAGTGATCGCACGATGCACACAGCGCCCGCAGCCGGGTGCACTGTGCACGCCGGTTTACCTGGCGCGACGGGGAGCCCCGGCGCTGCGGCAGAGCCCGGAGGCGTGCCCCGGAGACCGTTACTTGGTCCCCCGACCCAGCCTAAGGCACCGTCCACTGCCTGTCCCCACCGTGAGAACCGCCGGCTCGGCACCGGTACCATTACTCACTCGCGCACAGCAGCGCCGCAAAAATACGCAATTAGCGCCAGCGTAAGGGTGTCTGGTTACCTTGTTAGTGCGCCTATTGTCCGGCCGCCCGGGCAGCATTTGACATACGTATCGTAAGTATGATCGAAGTGTGAGCAAAGTGCAATCAAAGGACAATGGAGATGGAAAATGAAAAAGACGGCTACCTGCTACAAGGAAGCCTTCATCTGATGCAGTAGCAGCGGAACATGTCACGACTAAGTGAGGACTGAATTGGATATCAAGCTTGTCGAAATCATTGCGTGCGCGGTCTCCAAACTTCGTAGTAACGCCAACTGGTCATGATTGACCCACGAAAGACGATCTTGGGCAATAATTGTTTTAAAAAATGAAATTACGATCTCGCTTCTTCCTTTCAAATAACGGTTGTCTTACAAACCTTAGTTTTAACGAAACAGGTGTGCAGTGTGCATTGTTTTACCTCAGTTAACCCTCACCACTTAATCGCGGATCGCTTGCACCACACCAAGTACCAACCAACTACCTATCTGCAGGCAGCACAGTCCCTGTACCAGCCCCAGCGCAGCACGCATACCCCTCCCCATTTAGCCCCCGCCCCCCTCCCTAGACGGCTGCGGTGCCGCCCCGCCCCTTCTTTCAGCACCCCAGCCACACTCACTTGATGTAGTAGGTGACCCCCTGGCCGGTGCAGGCGCGCTCCCAGCCCTCGGGCAGCGGGCCCAGGTTGTCGGTGAAGTCGTAGCTCTGCTGCTTGAGGTGCGCGTGCTGCTGCCCCTGCTGCGCGGCCGCGTACGGCTGCTGCAGCGCCGCCGGGGAGGAGTGCGCCCGCATGTGCAACGCCTGGCCCGGCGCAGCAGTCGAGTCGGTCGACGAGTTGCGGCTGTGCGAGATCGACGGCGACTTGGAGCCGTGCTGCGGCGGGTTGAAGAACGACTTGGGCAGCTTGCGCATGCTGAGCGGCACCGTCAGCGGCATGCTGGGCTCCTGCTTCTTCAGCACCGAGTCGAACAGCGAGTTCATCAGTGAGTCGGAGTTCTCCCGCACGTGCAGCACCTGGTTGCCCTCCTTGCGCTCCACGAAGTCAGAGTTGGCGTTCTGCGCCATGGCTGCGGGTCTGGGCGGCACACGCCTGCACTTGACACTCGGAGGAGGCCCGATCGGCTGCACGAGGCGTCGAGCACGGTCACCGCACGGCCCACCGTCGGCGTCCGGGCACGAACTGGCCGCCCGCCTGGAATTCACCCCGGGCGGCCGGTGCGCAGCCGCGACTGACGTCACTGTACGCTAGGCAGATAGTACCGCCCCGTTAGAGGTGCGCCCGGCCACGGGAGGGTTTGCGCTAGAGGTGCAAACTGGTACCGGTACGAGTCCCGGCTGGCTAAAGAACCAAACTGATGCACAATAAATGATAACACATGGAGTAAATAATTGTTTCCTTCAATTTGAACGTTAACAGAGGTCTAAATTATTGTCTGTTGATCATGTTCAGCGAAGTGTCCGATCATTCACCATCAATTCATGAAGAGATTTGCACCTTTCGTCCCGACCCGAGGCAAAACGAGTGCCGTTTGTTTTTGGTAGGTCTGGGTGTCGGTCGGGTCCGAGAGATGGGGTCCCGGTTCGTTGGCCCCAGTGCATTGCATATAAACAATCGGCTCATGGAATGATTCCTTTATTCAAACTCCGTTTTAATTGGTACTGCAATGAATATTTCGGTACAGCTCAGGGCACGTATAGAGCATTGTATCCTCTGCTGATCTGCAAAACACCAATCGTGGCTAGCCAGCGTTCATGTAGGCAGTGGCCAGTGGTGGAACTTTATGAAATCGGGGGGGGGCTCAACAGCCGAATGGTCAAGTTGACTTACTAAATGTCGAATACTATATATATGTCCAATACTATATGTATAGGTATATATATTGTATAATTATTATATAATATACTCATTATAAAAACTATTACAATTATTACAATTAAAGAACAATTTTTTTTGTTTGCGTTTCATACAGGAAAAAATACCAAAAACATTTGTTTTCAAATTTCCTTCTTCAGCCCATAAAATTGACCAATTACTAGTTAAAGGAAATAGTTCACCTTCGGAAATTTTTCAGAACACGATTTTATTATATTTTTTAATACAGTTTCTTTTTTTATTTTCAAAAATGGTTCTACATCGCGCCAATTCAGGACAGAAGGTCGTAAATTATTAATGTTATGGTGTGCGTTATTGGTCTGCGCATGCGCCCTGGTAGTGCTGGCACTCTCAGACGGTACTGTATATCATATATGCGCCGCATTCCTTCGCCAAAAAGTCAAATATCTTCGGCTGGAGAGTCTTTTCAGCCAAGACAAGTTGCAGATAAGGATTTCTCAACACGGGCTACAAAACTGCTATTTCAGTTCAAAATCCCATGTTGAAGGTGAACTATTTCCTTTAACTGAAATTGATAGGTAAACACTGACAAGGACAGCAACACAATTTCGAAGCCGTTAAATGTTAAATTATTGCCATCGGTGGCCAATTAAAAATGCATCTGAAAAATTACGTTCCTGATACATAATTTTCACATGCCAGCCGGAGTCGGCAAAAATTAACTGACTCCGACTCCGGCAAAAGTCACCTACTCCAATAGACTCAGATTCCGAGTCCGAGTCTGCAAGACTGCTTCCGACTGACATGACTCTCTCAGCCCGTTTAAGGGCTCTCCATAATGACCGAGAGTTTTCTCAGACTTGCACAGGGTCCTCTTAGGTCTGGCAATGGCCCTCTTAGACAAGCGTAAGGCCCTCTCAGATCAGACGGTGGTCATCTCTGGTCGGCCGATAATCCTCTCAAAGAAGAGGAGGGTCCTCTCTTAGGGACTTAGGGCTCTCTTAGGCCTGAAAAGCGCCCCCCCCCCCTCCTGGACGATTAAGGGTTCCTTTCAAACTGGTAAACAAATATATCAGCCAGGCACAGGGCCCTCTCAGGCCTGACAAAGGTAATTTCAGAACGACAACGAGCCTAAGGCTGTTCGCCCCTGTAGCTCAGTGTCCGCCCCTGTAGCTCAATTGAGAGAGCACCGGGCTTCTGACCTCACCCGGTAGTGGCAGCCCTGGTTCGAGTCGCTTCGGCGCTCGCTATTTGCCCCTGACTGGGATGGCCTGTGGCCGGTGGCAGCGGCCGCACTCAAGGTCAGGTGACGTCAGAGGGCGGGGCGGACCGTGTCCAGGTATGTCGGGCACGTAAACTTTCGCTTATAAATTCTGCCGGACACCAGGAATTCCTTGATCGGGTAGTGGGGTCAGGGCCTGCGCAACAAGCTATGCTTAGCACGGGGTCTGACCTCGGAAATCCATCCATTCAAAAACATTCGGACTAAATTTATATTTAAAAAAACTCTAAGGCCTGGAAGATACTGTCTCAAACCAACTGAGGCCCCTCTCAGACAGCCGGGTTCTTCCCGGTCTAGACAATGGCCCTCTAAGACCAGCCTGGGGCCCGCTCAGGCCTGTCAAGACTCAAGAGCCACTCGAGCCGACCGATGGTCCCCTCAGGCCGACTGAGTTCTCCTTCAGGCCAACCAAGGGCCCTCAAGCCGACCAAGGGCCTCTCAAGTCGACCGAGAGCCCCCTAAGACCGACAGAAGAGCCCCACAGGCACACTAGGGACCCCTATAGGCCGACCGAGGGCCACTCAGGCCGACTACGGGTCCCTCAGGCCAACCGAAGGCCTCCTCAAGCTGACCGAAGGCCCCTCAGGTCGACAAATCACCTCAAACTGACCGAAGGCACCTTAGGCCGAACAACGGTCTTCTCAAGTCGACTAAGCCAAATGAGGGCCCTTCAAGGCGACCGAGAGCCCCCTAAAGCCGTCAGAGGACTCCCTCAGGCAGCAGACGATGGCCCCTTCGGGCAGACCAAGGACCCCTCAGACCGAAAAGCCCCTTCAAGCTGACTGAAATCCCCTCAGACCAGACGAGAGACGCTCAGGACGACCGAGGGTTCCACAGGCCAATAGAGGGCCCCCTCAAGCTGACCGAGGGCCCCTCAGACCAAGCGAGGGTCCTCATGCCCACTCAGGGTCCCCTCACGCCGACCGAGGTCCCCTCAGGCATACCGAGGGCGACTCAGACCGATTGAGGTCCCCTCAAGCCGACAAGGGGTCTCTCAGGCTGACAAAGAGCCCCTCAGGCCGAACCAAAAGCTCCTCAGGCCAACCAAGGGTCCCCTCAACCCGGCCGAGGTTCCCTCAAGCCGATCGAGGGCCCCTAAAGTCGACCGAGGGCCCCTCAGGCCAACAGAGCTTCCATCCAGGCCCACCGAGGACCCCTCCAGGCTGACAGAGGCCCCCTTAGGCCTAAGAAGAGCTCGTCAGTCCGACTGGACACCCCTCAGGCCGACGAAGGGCCGGCCGGCCAAGCCGGCCGAGGTTCGATCAAGTCGACCGATGCCCTCCGCCCCCCTCCCCGTCGACTGAGAGCCCTCAGGCCGATCAGGCCGACTGAGCCCCCCCCCCCCCTCCTCAGGCCGGCAGGGGAACCCTCAGGCCAAACAATGGCTCCTTAGGCCGACTGGAACCCCCACGGATGGACGAATGACTCCTTCAAGTCGACGGAGTGCCACTTCAGGTCGACCGAGCTCCCCTCCAGGCCCAACGAGGCTCGCTCAGGCTGACCGAGGGCTCGTCAGGTCAACCAAGGACCCACTCAGGCCAACCTCGCGGTTAACCTCCTGGAAGAGACATGGACTCCTAGGTCCCCTGGCCGCGATGACCCGATGCCCCTTGATAGTACGATCCCCTCGACGTTCCTCCGCATCAAACTATTATTTTAGCACGGATGTTAGATATTTAGGATATTGCAATACCAGGGAGCCAACAAGTCTACATAAACTATCAGCCTTATTTCAGGCAAAAAATAAATTTACAACAAATTCTATTGAACGCCATTTAAATAGAGCACACCGATCACTAATTCGTCATGCTCCCTTTCGCTATTCGCTAATCTGAACGCTTGAACCTTGTATCTACAGACTGCCATGCTACCAACTTACCCATATCATAATCGAAAAGCAGTCGCAGATGGAATCACAATGCTCGTATACTTGTAAGATGGAATACTCCAGATGGTATCACATCTTGACAGTGTCCTGGCATTGGGAAATGTGGGCGGAAAATGACATGGATACTATTTTTCCACTCTTTTTCCCAAGTTTTCCTCTTAATTTTCCACTCCTTATTATAAAATATATTGGATAATTTTAACTACTGATTTATGGATGTAATGATAGGACAAGACAGGGAAAGACAGATCAAAATTGGCATAGGTAATGACTAATTCTGGTGAGCGGGTAATTGGACAGTGGACACTGATAAAGCCGAATACAATGGCTTTTGGTTGAATTTTCCACTCTTTATGCTTATTTTTAGCCATCATTTTCCATTCCGCACCTAAGCTCCAAAGCAATCCTAGGACCCTGAATCTTGTATGATGAAATACGCAAAATTCAAAACAACAAACTGTACGGATAGTCCTTGAAATTTTAGAGAGGCACACATTTTGGAAAACATTGGGGGGGCCGGAGCACCGTTGGGGGGGCTCAGCTCAGCATTAGGGGGGCTCGGGCCCTCCCAAAGAGATATAAAGTTCCGCCCCTGGCAGTGGCGTAGCCAGGATTCACTCCAGGGGGTGCTATTTTTGCTCAGGGGGCATAAGATACCCCCACCAAAAAAAACTCACCGGATTTGGCCCACTATATCCTTAGAGGGGCATACTTTCAACAACAATAAAATCCTTTTTTTTACGAAAAATCATTAATTTTTGTCAACCAAGGGGGGCACGTACGGACCTTCAGGGGGGGGGGGCAATTGCCCTGTTTGCCAAGTCTTGTGAATTCGTTACCAAGTCTTGTGAGTACCGACCGTTATAAGCGTGGAACACTTATCAACTTTAGCTTGAAATATATTTCGGTATGAAGTTTATATGTAAAATGTGATCAATTTACAATATATTTTGGTATCGTCTATCGATTTAAAGTACTAACTCCTTTTTTGTGGAACAGGGTAATTATTTCCCTTTATCTAGGCAGAAGAATTGTTCGCGCCGCTTCGAGGGCGGAAAAAATAAACTTCACAACTGATGACTTGCCGTTAGTAACTACGCCCGTTAGCGACATATTTCGATAACTGAGTATTTTCCCTTCTGTTACCAATTTTCTAAGGCTTCTCGGTTTACTTCTGGGATTTGAGAGGCTTCTCTCTGGTTATAATGGAGCTGTGAGGGCATCCTTGCCAGGCGCCCCTCTGTAGTCTGCTCAATTATTCGTCTATATCATTTGATCTGCTGCTGACCGGAATTCCCGTGGCCCGAACACGAAGAAGTATAGCTGCGTCCGAAGCAGGATCTAGCGACCACAGCACCGAAACGCGGAACTCTCGCCAGTATCACCGCAGCAATGATTCCGTGCTGGAACAGTTTACAAGCATGTAGGCCGGCGGAGTGTTTTTTTTTCTCCTGACCTTTAAGTTTTCACTGTCTCTACTTTTTAGCGTGGATGAATTATTTTTAACTTTGCATCCATCTTGACCTGACTGCTGGAATAAACCGTCTTGCATGGAAAGGCGCTGAGATCGTGAATACAAAAGAAACGACGGGAACACGATGAACCATATTTACTCGATTATATCTGAACCCCCAAATCAGACTGGTTATTGATTCGACACAGATTTAATCGATCGGAATCGTTCAATCAAAATTCATCGAATCAAAACATAATTGATTCACCACCAGATATTTTGATTCATGAATCGTGATTGAATCAAAACCCGCATCAAATCAAGACTGAGTGAATCAAAAGATTTAACGATTCAAGTACACTGGTAAGTTGTGCAAATACATGCAGTCCCAGTGGCTACATTCGTTTATACTTAAATACTATTGCTGTAACAATGTTTTAATGATCATATATATATGCATGTTTCCATTAGTATTGATTTGACATAAATTCACCTCATATATTTAAATGTTGAATCAAACGTGAATCGATTAAAATATTTGTTTTGATTCTTTGAATCGGAAGGAATCAATTCGCAAAATTGTATCCGTGAATCGAAAGATGATTGAATCATTCAGATTCCAAAATGAATCATGATTGAATCGTTCAAAAAAAGTTGAATCAATAATTAGTCTGCCCCAAATCACACAGTAATGAGGTATGTCGAGTACAGCAGCTATAGTATAGCAGCGACTGCGCTGTGTAGATCTGGGTAACAGCTACCCAGATCATAATGAATGACTAGAATAATGACTCGAATCCGTAGTATTTTTTTCTGTGATGGACTCCCTACCTACACGTGTCTTGCAAAATAATTTCTCCACAAACTCGAGCTTTTGGTATGCTGGTGCATCCGGAGGCCGCATGCGCCGGCCCTTGGGCTCCAGGTACTCACAGACAAAGCTTCTTGAAAAAAGTGTATTTTCTTGAAAGATAAAATAGCAATGCACCCTGTCTTTTTTAGGTGGCATGGTCAAACTTGTACTGTGGTGGTAAGCAAACTTCGTTTTTCCGGATGACCAGAGGCCCAATTTGCACTGTTGACCTGGGCGGCATGGAAGACGAAACGGGTGAAACCACGTGGAGGCAAAACCAGTGCCAAGGTCAGGGCCAGTCAGGCCTCACGGCCAACACCGCCAACAACAAGCACTAAAATGAATTTGATTGTAAACATAGCGTGATTATTGTCTTTCTATGCGCATCCAAATGCTTTCAAACAAGCAAAATGTACTGTACCGATGCCAGAATGGTTCTTTTGTTGCTTTTTGGTCACCGGGAGCGGACGGGAGATTACGGTTGCCCGCAATGTCATAGTTTACAACTGTGTGGGCACATTCTCGCCACTGGGTGGGCATCTTGGAGCACTGGGTGGGCATTTGTCCACCCAGTTACTTACTTACGGGAGGCCCTGAGGAGAAGTCAACTTGTTGTTTGTCAATGGTCGGCACATAGGTAAAGCCTTTAAGTGAACATTGACATATTCCCAGGCCCAGTAGTTTTTCCCAGGACAATACATTATGTCACAATAGTGCCCATGGGGCAAAATGAGCACTCGGAGCAATACGGCCACACAGTGGTCCGTTTTTCTAGAACCTGAAGCTGGATAGAGTGACGATGTTTGAGTTAAAATTTGCTACTAGCAGACTTGTGCTTGGATCCCGAAGTTAGATATGGGATCTAAGTGGATCCCTCGGCATAAAATGCATGAAGATCTTGGATCCCAGTGGATTTATCTGCGTAAAATCCATGGAGATCTGGGATCCTCCCGGATCCCTCGGCGTAAGTTGTAGATCCACGGCATAAAATATATCAGGATCTGGGATCTTTGTGGATTCCTCGGCTTTTTGTGTACCTGGATCTGGTGTCCCATGTGGATCCCGGGACACAGGCAGACTTGTCAATGATTCATATTTGTCATGAGTCGATTCACAGTGATTCACGGACCAAAATGAATGATTCAATCATGATTCAATCACTCAACATTAAAGGGAAGTGTCGACTCCTTTGTCTAACTCCTTTGATTTTGAATGTGCGACTCTAAGATTTCATGAGCGTGATAGGAAGGTCATGCTCTGCATGTGTGCCAATTTTCATGCACATCAGATTAGTCTGCTGTCTGACCTTAAACATATGACCTGCTCTAAATCCTTTGATTTTGAATGTGCGACTCTAAGATTTTACCGGAATGATCACTAGGTCGTGATCTATCTGTGTACCAATTTTGAAGCCAATCCAAATAGTCCGCGAATGTGTTTCCGAATGTGAATGTGAATGTGAGCCAATTGGACACGCGTGTTGTTTATTTGTATTATAAAATGATATTTATAATATGTATTATAATTGCAAATTCCAAGTTCCAAAAGCATTAATGACTTTACGTTTCACTTTTTTAAGCGAATAGAACATTTATTTTGATTTTGCATTAGGTATTATTTTGTATGAAGCATGATGTGGAATAAAGCGGCGCCGATGCGACAGTGATATTTGGGACATGCGGAGGTCATGCAAATGTTTGTTTATGATTTAGTTTTTGATATGGTATAGCCTAGAAATTAGGAAAAGGTGGGTACCTTTTGATAATTTTTCGTGTGAAAAAGGTGTGCGTGTACTGTGTGGTTTATGAACCGAAGTATGAGTTAGTTACCTTGTCTAAGTGCTTAGGCACCTTCCCCTAACCCTACCAGTACCAAGGTACCTAGTTAGGGCTGATTGAACAGTGGCTTTGTATCCAATGGAGTTGGACACAAAGCCTCGCTTTCGTTACGCATAAATGAATTACAGGCTACAGCTCAGGACACAGAGCTCATATAATTGGCAATTAAGTGCCTGGTTTGTCCACAGGGCACAGATGAATGCTGGGCCGCTGGCATATTTTGTGGACAGTTTATGCTGTTCGACCAAAAAAGAATGATTCTTTGAGCAATGAATGATTCAATCAGCCTATTTTCTCTGTATGAATGATTCAATCAGTGACTCACAACAGGTTTGCGCATGACGTGAATCGATTCATGAGTCATTCATTTGAAATCAGAATGATTCAATCAAAAGTAGTCGATTCACATTGAATCGTTGACAAGTCTGGACACAGGACACATATGTCCGGATATCAGCTGGATCCCGGGATCCAGGCACATGTCTAGGCCTACCATATTGCAAAATATTGATGCCAAATACGCTGCCGTCACCCCGTGAGTCGTTTCTCCTTCGTGGGTAAAGCTTATAAGTAAAGGAATCTTGGTATATAGTCCATATTTGTGCCTGGATCCCGAAGTTGGATCTGTGATCCCAGTGGATCCCTCGGAATAAAATGCATGAAGATCTGGGATCCTCCTGAGTCCTGGATCCCTCGGCGTAAATTGTAGATCCCACGGCATAACATATATCAGGATATGGGATCTTTGTGGATCCCTCAGCTTATTGTGTACCATGTGGATATCGGGACACAGGACACGGAGATCCGGATATCAGCTGGATCCCGGGATCCAGGCACATGTCTGGCTACTAGTATGATCTTTTTGACCGTGATCACCACGTGGAGGCGTAGTCAAAATATGTTGGAGTCCCGAACTTTCAAGAGAACAGTGGAGAGCGGCTCAACAAATGGACATGCGATATTTCCAATAACACAGCGAATCCCGCCCAGTTCCGTATTTGTTGCAGGGGCGGATCCAGGATTTTCAGGATCTTCAGGCCTGAGGGCGGCATATTTCCTCGGTGACGGGGGCGGCATGGTGCCTTCCGAGGGCGGCATAATGCCTTCCGAGGGCGGCGATGTACCTTCCGAGGGCGGCATAATGCGTTGTGAGGGCGGCAAGATGTCTTCTGAGGGTGCCAGGGTGCCTTCCAAGAGTGCTACGATGCTGTTGGTAGACGCAAGGGCGCCCTGGCGGCCTCCCGAAAACGCTACGGCGCCTTCGGCGCCGGCAAATCCTATACAAAAATGGCGCCGTTTTCTAAGGCAGGGGGCTTCAGCCCCTACGGCCCCCCCCCCCTGGATCCGCCACTGATTTGTTGACCTTCTACATCCCAAGGATGTAGCCATTTGTTGACGTAGCATGAGAATTGAGCACTAAAAAATCAAGGTGTGCATAAGAATCAGCCATTTGTTTCTCCCCTTCTATAGTAACACGCTTGATCCGAAACAACAAGGAACAGGCAGGCACGTAGCCAGGATTTCGTCCAAGGGGGAGGGGGGGGCGGCGCCTCGAAAGGGCCCCTTCCCGAGTGTTAAAAGGGCCCCCTTCCCAAGCGTTGAAATCCCCCCCCCCACAAACAAACAAACAAAGGATGAAAAGGCACGTTACAAGGATTGAAAATGCAGTATGACAGGTATGGCATGGGCCATACCAACTTTTAGGAGCTGGAGTTAGCAAACTGCCATATCAACTTTGGAACCCGCTACACCAATTTGGAATCAGCTATACCAACTTCGAATATTTTTTAAGCTCAAGACCTGGAACTCTTAAACAAATTGCACCGCGGAGCGGCGCTAAAATTTTGAGTCTTATGACATGGATATGCTTTCTCATCAATGCGTTGGATTGCGAATGGTGCGGACCTCTAAAAAATACTATATTGTGCGTTTAAAAGTGCGGTAAAAAAGGTACTAAAGTGAACTATTTTGTCCAATTATATAGGAAAGTAGCAACATAACACATAAATGCGCCGATAAACGGGTAGATTATTTTCTAACCCGCATACAATTTAATTTGTAGTTAAATTGCGCCGCGGAGCGGCGCGATTTCTTAAAGCTGTATTCCTTGGAAAACTGCATTCTTACTGTTGATAGGCCCAGGATCACTTCAGATCGTCTAGGGGCCCCTACGACCTTTTCAACGCCCTTCTGACCTGTTCAGGGAATCATCTGGGATCCGCGAAGCGAAAAGACATGATGTGGAGTGGGTGCTATATTAACATATGTTACAGGCAACGTGAATAATCAGGCATTCTATAGGTTGCCTAGGCATTCTTTAGAATGCCCAGCCGGTCAGGCATTCTATAGATTGCCTAGGCATTCTATGCCTAGGGGAATTACGAAAATTATCACACAATTCTGAAAACTCATCGGATTTCGCTTGGTCATGCATTGATAAATGATAGCTGATTTAAAACAAACTTTCCTTAGTAAAAGTTGCTTAGATTGTCTTCTATATCAGGAAATGTGTCAATTTTTTGCCAATTTCTCGCGGTTTGGGGGGGGGCATGGCCGTCATGCCCCCCCCCCCCCCTGGATCCGCTAGTGACCATGCAAAATAGACAGTTGCTGCTCATCTATGTACATTATTGTTTATTCTAAAATATGTGAAATGTTCTCGTGTGCCTGACAGCGGGCATATCTACCCAAATAATATTTTATCCCGCAATCGCATAGAGACAGTGGTAAGAAAAGCATCATCCATAATCATAATCATCCATTAAAATCCTACAACCAAGTATGCTTATCCTCTATTCACTTCGAATAAGCGTAAAGCAATGCAGGAGCACACGTCCTGGTGTAGCGTGCAATCGGGCTTTGCAACATTGCATCATTTCAAAAATTGAAGAAAAAAAAATCAATCAAAAATTTCCATTTTCTGTAAAAATTATCTTCTGGACTCGTTCGGGCCGCTGATTGCAATATCGTTAAAACCAGCGCCCTAGGACTTCATTTGCATTATTTAGAGCGTATTGCAACATTTTGCAACAATTTGCAACATTTCGAAAATTTGCGTGCGGGGGTTTCTTGACCTCCCGGATCGATTTACGGCAGCGACGATCCGCTATTTCTTGTGTTTTTTTTTCTTCTCCAGAGTACCCACGAATGTATCTGAATTTCAAACAGTTGAAATTGCGCTGCCCGGCCTCGTACATAATATTTATTGATGAGGCTGGCCATTCGTCAGTCAACATATAGGCCTCTCACTGCTCGGATATAAGGTATGTCAAGATAGTATGTGTGATGGTACGACTTCGGAAATCACACGCCCACCTGCATGTATACGCGTGAGTATGTACGTATGCGAGTGTATGTTTGTATGCATGAACGGGTGGGCGTCATACGCATTCATGCGTGCATAGACGTACTTGTGCCCGCCGGTGTGTATACGCATACCTGTCCGAAGCGTGTGTGTGTGTGTGTGTGTGTGTGTGTGTGTGTGTGTGTGTGTGTGTGTGTGTGTGTGTGTGTGTGTGTGTGTGTGTGTGTGTGTGTGTGTGTGTGTGTGTGTGTGTGTGTGTGTGTGTGTGTGTGTGTGTGTGTGTGTGTGTGTGTGTGTGTGTGTGTGTGTGTGTGTGTGTGTGTGTGTGTGTGTGTGTGTGTGTGTGTGTGTGTGTGTGTGTGTGTGTGTGTGTGTGTGTGTGTGTGTGTGTGTGTGTGTGTGTGTGTGTGTGTGTGTGTGTGTGTGTGTGTGTGTGTGTGTGTGTGTGTGTGTGTGTGTGTGTGTGTGTGTGTGTGTGTGTGTGTGTGTGTGTGTGTGTGTGTGTGTGTGTGTGTGTGTGTGTGTGTGTGTGTGTGTGTGTGTGTGTGTG
>JAXIVJ010000262.1:0-237500 GCA_036785665.1 Chirona hameri | reverse complement strand
GCACTTTAAATCAGTCCTTAACCCTAACCCTCGCCCTATTGGGTTTAGCCTGACAGCCCCCCCCCCCCCCCCCTGAGGTTTTTCTTAAATAACTTTTTACACATGCAGCGCATCTTGCTGAGATTTTCGGTAGCTGAGTTTACAACAATTATACATAAGCTGTAAAAATTTCATTGAAATTGGTTAAGCAGATTCGGAGATAATCATGTTTTGATGACGTCATGCTGGTGAAAAACGATAAATATTTGACAAATGGTAGAAAACAGAGTTTTAAAGGAAATTGCAAACCCAATTCACCAAAGATACAAAATGGAATTTTCTT
The DNA here is from genome assembly GCA_036785665.1 of Chirona hameri. Classification (NCBI taxonomy): domain Eukaryota; kingdom Metazoa; phylum Arthropoda; class Thecostraca; order Balanomorpha; family Balanidae; genus Chirona; species Chirona hameri. Next base: position 237,178 of record JAXIVJ010000262.1, on the reverse strand, counting down.
TAAAGTGGCCATCTCAGATTTTCACAATTTTGGGTTTTTGATCCCTAAAATTAAAAACAACTGATTGCTTTGGAAAACTCCCCACAAAATCAATATTTTAAAGATCTTAAAAAACGGAATATATGTGAGATAACTGGTTATGTACAATACCCATACCAAATTTCAAAGCAATATCTTCATTTTTGACTGAGTGATGGCTCCCTAAGTGTAAGCAACTGATGACGTCATTTGTTTAATATCTTATTTTACTTTTTTGACAAGATACGAACACATAATTACCTTTTCTGTATTTATGAGCCCAAACTGGTCTAGAAACATGCCTTTTTATTTACATTTATCAATTTCTAATTTTGAGGTTTTCTGAAGAACAAAATCGCTTCTGGACGTAGTAAATCCGCAGTCATTCACTTGACCTGAAAGGTTACCCGTTTACCTAAAACCTAAAAATCACATACTATTAGATTTCTCTCATGACAGGCAACATGCTGGTTCTTACCGCATTGCTCTAAATTGCTTGGTTTGGAAGCCTGTCAGTCCCCCCCCCCCGTAGGGCGATGGTGGAAAAACTCCCGTAGGGCGAGGGCTAAGACACTCTGTAATATAAACAAAAATGAGCCATTGCGCTCACTGCCTATGAAGCACGGGCTGCTGGACTGAACGCGCATTGAGAACCTATGGTAGGCTGTGAGAGGACGGGGAAAGTCCTCTCCATCCCTCTCACCGAGGGGGATGGAGGATAATGTACATGGTCGGATGAAGCGCATTGCAATCGTTAGAAATTCACAAATGTTCGCGGGATTCCAAAAAAGTTGATAGTTCAGAAGCGACGAGAAATAGCGGATCGTCAATACCACAGATCGATTCGCCGGTTCAAGAAATCCCCGCATGCAAAATTGGTAAAATGTTGCAGATTGTTGCAGAGTGTTGCAAGACGCTGTAATCGTTGCAGATGAGGTCGTAGAGCCCTAATTCCACCACCACTGAGATTAGCGGCCCAAAAATTATCCGAAGAAAAAGATGAAGAGAAGTGAAAATTTTGATGTTTTTCATTATTTGTTTTATGCAATATTGCAAAGCTCGACTGCACGCTACAGAAATGGAGCCCAACGTGGGGCATGGCCAGGACGTATTCAACATGAAGTCAACAAAGTTGCTGATAACCAGGAACCCAAGAGAAGATCTTGCAAGAATCGAGCTCTCCGAGAGAAGGTATGGAAGCGAGAGAGACTAAGGATGCTGCAACATGGATGGGGACGCTTCTGCAACAGCAGTAAAGAAGAAGGACGGACGGGCCGCGGAAGAAATGTTGCATATTTCGGAGAGCAGAAGCCACGACAGCAAGAGGCGAGGAAAAGGATGATAGGAGGGCGAGACAACAATGGAACAAAGCGGGAGGCAGTGCGCCCAAGGCGGCGGTCAAATCGGCGCGTACCAATTTTCAGCAACGGTCACCATCGTCACTGCAGCCACTGATATCGTGCCGCCCGGCTGGCTGCTGTCGCTGCCACTGATATCCGCCGCGGCCGCTGACGACTGTGATCGCCGGCTGGCCGCTGTCGCCGCTACTTACGGCTGCAACTGCCGCTAACGATACCGCGACTGCTGACATCTGCCACTGCCAATGCCGCGGACAGCGGCCGCTGCCGCGGGCGACTGCCACGGCCGTGGACGACTGGGGTCGTCCGGCGGGCCGCTGTCGCTCGGCTGACCGCTGACAGCGGCCGGCTGCCGCGGGGTGCTGCCACGGCCGCTGATGACGCCACTGACGACTACAGCGGCTGTTAACGTCTGCCACTACCAGTGCCGCGGACAGCTGCCGCCGCCGCCGACAGCTATTGCTGCCACGGGCTGCCGCCGCTGCCGTGAGCCGCTGCCGGCAGCCGCGGGCTGCTGCCACTGGTTATGTAAATATGTTTTAAGAGTAGGGTATTGAGGGATATTAGTGGTAGGCCATGTGTGTAGCCCAGGACGGGAAATGTTCATAACGACGGATGTGCTAATGACATCAGAAGGATATTGTCTGGAGCGGGTAGGGTAAATTTAATCACGTCTAGGGGGTGGCTAATACCCTTTCCTCAGAATCATCTGTCTATAAATACCCTTCACCCTTCCATCTCACGTCCTCCCTAGCAGGGCCAGGCAGCACAGGTGCACCCACGACGAAATAACGACAGAGGAACCACGGAGGTCATTGGAAGAGACGCGCGACCACTCAACCATCGCTAGAAAGCGAGGATGGACCCATCTCCACAAGAGCAGTCCGAAACAGCAAGTCACCAAACAAATCGAATTGTGAGGGCACAATTTAAATAAAGGAGTTTTGTATGTAACGCTGGTTACATTGCATAACCGTACAGCCGACTTTTCGGCATTTAGTTCACCACAAGGCGGACCCGACCGCTGACAAAGAAACGTCAGCTGGTATACAGAGAACCAAGAGAGCATTAGTCGCCGGGCACCACGGTATCTGACCCAGCCGGCCAACAATCCACCCTCCTGTCACGTACGAAGACCGGAAGCCCCCCCCCCCCCAGACACCAGCAGAGCAGGGCGTGACGAAACCACTGGCCGGGATTCCGGCGACGCGCAAATACGACATAGCTGGGCGGCAGCGGATCAAATAGAGTTACCATTGACACGCCTGGCCAGGAAGCCGCTCGCGCCCCAGGCGACGGCGGAGAAGCCGGCAGGCAGCTGACCGGACGCAAGCGCGCGTCAGGAAGGGACCAGGCGGGACGAACATCCTGTTTGGTCTTCAGACCATCCATACAAATGGAGAGCAGCACTCCCAATCGCCAGGTGTGTAAATCCGAGAAGTAGCGCCACACCCCTGCGCAAACTCAGACACCCGGCCGACTAGGCCAAGTGTGAACAACGAAGGATATAGCTGCTTAGGCACGCACCCGGGTTAACCAGAACAGGAAACAAAACCGGGACGCCCTAGCGAGAGGTCGGAGAGAGCTGACAACAGGTTAACCACAACAGGAAAACACCACAGTAAGCGGATTTGGCAGATTAATCAGCTCAGGGTGAACCCGGTCAACAGCTGGGGTCGCCAACAAGATTCGGAGGTAGCGGATCCGTCAAGAAACAGAGGAACCCGTTTAACGTCGGATGTCGCTAACTAGGTCCGGACGCCGGCTTTAACTAGATCGAAAGAGAAAAATGGAGGGTGGCGAAGGGTCGTAGCAACAGGCCGAAAGAGACCATTAGCAGATGGAAGCCCACCGTCGCAGACGGCAGGTGTGCGGGAAGTCACACGGCCGGCGTAGGCGGAAGTAAGAAGAGATATAACGGGCAGAGGTGGAGAGCAAGGGAGTCACACGCGGGAGAGGGCTAGGAGGAAGTCGGAGGTCGCGCCGGGAGGGCGCCAACAGCCAGGCCGGGGGAGAGAGCCGGGGCAGTCGTGCCGAGACATGGAGCCAGAAGGATCGCGCCAAAAGAGAGTACGCCGTCAGTGACGCCAGGACGCCAGGAGGTGGCGTCCCAGCAGCGCCGCGAGGAGCGGGCCCGACACTCTACCTCGGGTGTCACGCTTCGGAGTCGACCATCAGCGCATCAGATCAGTCTCCAGTTGACAAGCAAGGGATGTCGCTCGCTCCTCTAGGCCGCTATATATCCGATTATCCATTATCTAACCCAACCTACCTCCCGCACCCCACCAGCCATGTTATTCACGCTGGACGACCCATGCTGAGGTGTTGATTCGGGGGATATGACGTCACTCGGCGGGAAGGGGCGAACCAGCTGCTCCCGTCCTAGCCCGGGTTAATGGCACTATTCACCGGTGGGATCAGCGGGGGAGCAATTGAGGGAATTTGGCGGAAAAGATCCCCATAAAGCGAGTCATAATCGCGGTTCCGAATGATAAATCCTTGAGGAACATATCGACATATCTTATCTGCACGGAGACGAGACGATGTCCATCGGCATTCGAGCAGGCATAATGAGGAGGGATGACATCTAGCCGTAAGAAGTTGAGTCATCTACGCGCGTGCGCACTGGCTTATTGATGCAAAGGTCAGTCCCGGCATCGTCGAACTTACGAGGGAATTGTGAGGGATCGAGAGGTGATAACGTTAAAGATAACAGCTATTCTAGCCGGGATGAGGCAGATATGACCCGCGACCCTTTGCGTGATTATACTCTATTGACAACGATCTTTCCGCTGAAGGACTTATGGGTTTGTCAAACGAGGGAAGTATGTGGTGGTATTGATTCGAGCGCCCGGAATGAGAATAAAAAGGGAGTTTTTTTGGCTAAAGGGAGCGGCTATCGAGTCGTAACTAATAGCTGGATATTGACGCTGTAAGACGCCTAGGGCTGAGGTGGATTGGGTGAGGGATTGTGCCACCGGAGTGAGGTGGTTTGGGCGAGGGATTGTGCCGCCGGAGTGGAGACTGGTAGTTGAGGTGTGGGAAGCTGGTGATGAGTGGGTGAGGGGGGTGCCGCCCGAGATGAGAAGATATATGTACAGCGAGGGGAACCTGTGATGTACGCTGAACGATCAGGCCATGGAGCTTTGTATCGCAACGTGCAGCTCTTGTTCTCCCGACTTTCGGACGAAATTATAGGTTTTAGGTCCATCGCGGAGCTACCCAGGTGCTGCCGGCCAACCCGGTGGCGCTAACTCGAACGAGATCGCGACGTGCGGAGCTGTTAGGATCAGTAGCGGCGCGGTGAGGGTTGATTGCCTCCGTGCGACTGATAAGTCCATCGCGCTCAACTAGGCGATTGCAATAAGTCGGCACGCGCAAGCGGCCGCAATTTAGCCAAGTAGCTCTGAGCCGCGCGAACTCGGAATTTTATTAGGCTGTGGTGCAGGTTGAGAGGTGATTAGGGGGGCCAGGAAGGGCCGAGAGCGGATGAGCTGAGCGACGTTATGTCCACCGAGGGAGATCTGCGACGTACGCCGACCGACCGGACCATAGCGATCTGTGTTGTAACGCGCGACTCATGTCTCTCCGACTTTCGAATGAAATTTAGGATTATGTCCAATTGTAAAACTCCTCGATCGTCCGAACGGTCGAGGAGTGCTATCAAAAAGATACTACAACGTGCGGAAGGGTTAGGCTCAGTGGCGACGCGGCGAGGGGCAAGGGCCGCCGCGGGACTGAATAGGTCCATCGCGCTGGCCAGGTGATTGCAATAAGTCGGCACGCGCAAGCGGCCGCAATTGCGACTATTAGCTCTGAGCCGTGCGACCGCGTAATTTTAGTAGTCTGTGTAAACAGTTGAGAAGTGATTAGGGGACGCAGTAAGACGGGATATTCCGATATAACTAGGGAAAGGGAATGATATTTGTAGGAACGTTAAGATCGGGGAGGTAATCAGGGGAAGAAATAGTATATGTGGGGACGTAAAGATCAGAGAGAAATTAAAGGGAATTGTATATGTTGGTCGGAGTACGGGAGCCGACGTGGGGAAGGGACCCCGTGACGGATCATCTGTCGATAGGTACTCCGGTAGTCTATGTCGTGAGAGACCCTATCCTAATGTCCACCACAAACCGAACTCCAAAGACCATCATGACATACCTTTATCCGAGCAGCGAGAGACCTATATGTTGACTGACGACTGGCCAGCCTCATCACAAATTAATTATGTGCGAGGTCGGATGAAGCGCATTGCAATCGTTAGAAATTCACAAATATTCGCGGGATTCCAAGAAAGTTGATAGTTCAGAAGTGACGAGAAGTAGCGGATCGCCAATACCACATATCGATTCGCCGGTTCAAGAAACCCCCGCATGCAAAATTAGTAAAATGTTGCAGATTGTTGCAGTGTTGCAAGACGCTGTAATCGTTGCAGATGAAGTCGTAGAGTCCTAATTCCACCACCACTGAGATCAGCGGCCCAAAAATTATCCGAAGGAAAATATGAAGAAAGTGAAAATGTTGATGTTTTTATTGATTTGTTTTAAGCAATGTTGCAAAGCCCGACTGCACGCTACAGCACCACAGCGTCCCCCTCCACGAAGACGACCGGCACCTGACCACGTTCCTGACCCTGTGGGGGCCGTACCGCTACCGCGTGGCCCCCCAGGGCTACGTGTCCAGCGGAGACGGGTACACGAGACGATACGATGAAATCGTCCTGTCTGCCGACCTCTCCCACAGATCATATACACCAAGTGTGTGGACGACACCCTGATCTGGGGCGACAGCATCGCTGAGACCTTCTGGCGCACAGTGGAGTGGCTGGACATGTGCGGAAGACACGGCATCGCCCTCAACGCCGACAAAATCGTCTTCGCGCAACGGACTGTGGAGTTCGCGGGCTTCGAGATAACCCCCGAGGTGATTCGACCATGCCGCTCATTCATCCAGAGTATCGCCAAGTTCCCCACCCCCAAGAACCTGACAGACATCTGAGCCTGGTGCGGGGTCATCAACCACGTCTCCTACGCATTCGCTATGGCTGACGTCATGCTGCCCTTCCGCTAACTCCTGAAACCAGGCAAGTTCGAGTGGACGGAAGAGCACGAGGCCCTGTTCGAGGAGTCGAAACGAGTCATCATCCATGAAGTCACCACAGGGGTGAAGATCTTCGAAAGGAACAGGCCCACCGTCCTGGCCACCGACCGGTCCCGCACCGGCATCGGGTTCTGGCTCCTGCAGAAGCATTGCACGTGTGAAGACCGGTCACCACTATGCTGCGTGGCAGGATGGAGGACAACCCTGGTGGAAGCCGGTTCACATCAGGCGCTGAGTCACGCTACGCCCCAGTCGAGGGTGAATCACTCGCTGTCGCAGACGCACCCGAGAAGGCACGGTTCTTCGTGCTCGGATGCAGCGACCTCACCGTTGTGGTTGACCACAAACCGCTGGTGAAGATCCTGGGCGACCGATCGTTGGCTGATCTGCCGAATGCTCGCCTGCGCAATCTCAAGTAAGACCCTCCGCTTCAAATTCGACGTTCGGTTCATCCCTGGGGTCAAGAACCGTGTTCCTGATGCCACATCCCGCTATCCCACCGGCGCCCCTGTCGGAATGCCCCTCTGCGATGACATCACCGTCAACGAACCCGGCAACATTGCCGTCGCTGCCATCACAGCGATCCGATCCGTCACGTGGGACCGCGTTCGAGAAGCCACGGCCAACGATCCTGCGATGCACCAATTGCTGGAGATGGTGGAAGACGGAAGTGATCCGGAACACCGCCAGGACATGCCAGAAGAACTACGCGACTTCCACGCCGTCCGTGACGGTTTGTACACCAGTGATGGTGTCATCCTCTACGAGCAGCGAGTCGTTGTCGCAATCTGATTGCGAGAAGAGGTACTGTCGAGTCTGCACGGCGCTCATCAGGGTGTGGGCATGCTGATCGCCCTGGCGGCAGTCAGCGTTTACTGGCCGGGGATCACGACCGACATACGGCTGACGCGCGACAGATTCATACCATGCAGTCGCAACGCCCCCTCACAGCTATGTGCACCCCCAGAAGACATTCGGCCTCCAGAGTACCCATTCCAGCAGGTGTGTGCCGACTATTTCACATACATAGGCCAGACATACTTAATCGTCGTTGACCGGTATTCGAACTGGCCCATCGTCGACAAAGCAAGTGATAGAAGCAAAGGCCTCATTGCCTGCCTTCGACGAATCTTCTCCAGCTTCGGCATCGCTGACAAAGTCACCAGCGACGGCGGACCAGAGCTCACTGCAAGGGAAACAGAGATCTTCCTGGAAGCCTGGGGAGTCCGACATCGCCGATCCTCCGTGGCGTTCCCTCACGCCAACTGTCGGGCTGAAGTCGGTGTCAAGACCATGAAGCGTCAACACTGGCAACAACAGCGAGCTCAATGTCGACAAGTTCCAGCGAGCGATACTGACGTATCGTAACACCCCCGACCCTTCCACAAAAGTATCTCCGGCACGCTGTGTGTTCGGGCGGCCAGTGCGATATTTCATCCCTATCCCCCCTGGCCAATATCATCCCCATCCCACATGGAGGGAGACTCTGATGGCCCGAGAAGAGGCCCTTCGAAACAGACACATGCGCTCACACGAGCGCTGGTTTGAGCACACCAAGCGGCTGCCCCCTCTCAAGGTTGGTGACACAGTTCGCCTACAGAATCAGACGGGGAGATCACCCAAGAAGTGGGGAAAAACGGGTCGTGTCGTGGAGGTGCGCCAGCACAACCAGTAAGTAGTGCGCATCGACGGAAGATGCCGGGTAACCCTGCGCAATCGCCAGTTCCTGCGCAGATACAGCCCGGTTGTCCCCAACCGCAGTACACGTCTGGATGAACTGCTCGACAGCCTGCGTCACCGTCCCTAACTGTTGTATGACTAAATCATAGCCTAAATAGGGTTAGGCAGAGATGTGCGAGTGACAGATACAGCGCAAATTACTGCAAGAGAACACAATTTTTCACCCATCCGATTTAAAACCTCAATCACTGTGTGCAAGGTGCTACAAACCTGCCACGGCTAGCACTATCAGCTGGAGTTGATGCAGCAGTTGGCCGCCAGGGACCGCTAGTGAGTAGTGAGCCAGGGTGTTATGACTATAGTGGTGCCAGTTTCAGAAAATATTGGTCCGAAGTCCGTCCGTTGTCCGAAAATGTTGTCAGCTGTCCGTCCAAAACTGTCCGAAATATGAATTTGTCCGAAAATTCCCCGAATATCAATGAACATATCGATGGTTTAAAATCAGTTGTGGCAATCTAGGTACTCGTATATTGGGCATTTGCATGTATTCTGTCTTTACCTTGGGCTTGTGCAATGCTTGACATGCTTATTTGATAAACAAGTGATTTTCGCGATAAATCATTACTTCATGGTAATGGTTGCCCGAATTTGTCCGATGGTATCAGCCTTTGTCCGTCCGAAGTCCGAATCAGAATTCGGACAAATTCGGAATTCCAAAATCGTGAGATCCAATTGGCACCACTAGTTATGAAGTCGCAAGCAAATGGTACCAGTTAATTATTTAACCTTAAATATTTATTTATTTATAAATAAATAAATAAATAAATAAATATTTAGTGGTACCATTTGCTTGCGACGTCATAGCACACTAGCTCACTAGCAGTCCCTGATGGCCAACTGCTGCAACAACTCCAGCTGATAGTCCCCTGCCACGGGAGTGAATCCCTACTCCCCTGCCACGGGAGTGAATGCAAAGGCCGTACAAATCTGTATCGAAACACGAACACCATACTTGCCGCGGATGTCGTGCATCCATATGTGGTATAATATTGCAAACCCGGTAGTGACCTGCATTTTTGGGTATGTTTTTTAATCTTTATAGTATATTTCTAGTATATACTAGACAACTTCGCAGCAGCCCCATGAAAACCCCCTGACTCAGAAGTGTGTGTATCAGTTTAGGTCAGGGGGTGTCATCCCGGGATTCCCCATGTATCGGCTGCCGAGCGACTAGCATTAGCGATGACGTCACTGGTGCTCTTGTCCAGTCGTGGCAAGCCCCATCGCCGCAGCTTTCGAGCGTTTTGCGGTCTTTTGACGAGTGTTGACGAGCGGCAATTTGAAGTCTTCGCCATTAGATAAGTAAGTTAGGTAGTTAGGTTGCAAGTCTATGCTTTTGAAGTTTTTTTTAAAGTTTTTTTTTTTTTAAAGGCATATCTTGAAAACAAAAAACAATGCCATTTCTCTCCCCTTAGTCAGACCGGGGCACCGTGTGGCCGTATCGTCCCTCAGCCGGACCGGTGCAGCGTATGCCCGCCTGGTCCCTCAGCCAGACTGGGGCAGCGTATGACCGTCTCACCCCTCAGCCAGACTGGGGCAGCGTATGACCGTCTCACCCTCAGTCGGACCGGTGGAGCGTATGGCCGTCTCGCTGCTTAGCCAGACTGGGGAAACGTATGGCCGTCTCGCCCTCAGCCAGACCGGAGCAGCGTATGGCCGTCTCACCCCTCAGCCAGACCGGGACAGCGTATGGCCGTCCCCCCCCCCCCTCAGCCGGACCAGGGCAGCGTATGGCCGTCTCACCCCTCAGTCAGATCTGCAGCGTATGCCGTCTACCCCTCAGCCAGACCGGGGCAGCGTATGGCCGTCTCCCCCTCAGCCTGACCGGGGTAGCGTTTAGCCGATTTAGCAACCACAGAGCGGTACTAGAGCTGTCCTTCTTGAAGCACGGGAAACGCCTACCACAGGGACAGGACGTTCCTACATATATGGGCACAAATTACCAGGCATGATGTCCATCGGTGGAACCAACATGTCATAAGTGCTTGTGAGAGCTTTCCGAATGCATTGCAACTTCATTTGGTTCATCCCACAATCACCAGAAGGCGATGAATAATGCGACTGGGCGGCCGTCTTAGCGTTGCGGCCTACCACGAGGCGGGCGGTATACTAGCTGGTGTTCTCGTAGTACGGGAAACGGCGGCGGCTGTGCGTGGTCACGGATAACAATATAAAGTGGACGGAGTTTCCTATCAATACTTACATGTCACTGCAAAAGTAATAGTAGGTACTACTGTAGATGGGTAAAACCTAGCAGCGTTTCATAACAACAATAGATATCCCTGAAAAAAAATAAGCGGTACATCTCCGTCCTACACATAGGCAGCTCTCTGTCACTTTGCACTATTCTACGTCTTCAAATAAAATCACAATATTCGAAAAACCTGATTCTCTTCCCACTTGAGTGCACTGAGGCATCTCGACCCTGAGACCGCCTCTGATCGGAGAGTTGTAAGCCCACACCGACACAGCATCGGGCGTAGTAGCTTGCATTTAGCGGGTCCTCGAGTAGAGGCTATCCATCGTAGTACTTCATCCATGCCCCTCAGTCAGTCCGGTGCAGCGTATGGCCGTCTCGCCCCTCAGCCAGACCGGGGCAGCGTATGGCCGTCTCACGCCTCAGTCAGACCGGGGAAGCGTATGGCCGTCCCCCCTCAGTCGGACCGGGGTACCGTATGGCCGTATCACCCCTCAGTCGCCCCTCAGCCTGACCGGGGCAGCGTATGGTCGTCTCACCCCTCAGTCAGAACGATGCAGCGTATGGCCGTCTCGGCTCTCAGCCAGACCAAGGAAGCGTATGGCCGTCTCGCCCCTCTGCCAGGCCGGGGCAGCGTATGGCCGTCTCACCCCTTAGCCAGACCGGGGCAGCGTATGGCCGTCTCTCCCCCTTCCCCGATCGATCAGCCGGACCGGGGCAGCATATTGCCGTCTCACCCCTCAGCCAGACCGGAGCAGCGTATGGCCGTCTCAACACTCCCCCAGACCGGGGCAGCGTATGGTCGTCTCCCCCCCCCCCCCCCCACAGCCGGACCGGGGCAGCGTATGGCCGTCTCACCCCTCAGTCAGACCGGCGCGGTGCAGCGTATGGCCGTCTCGCCGGTCGCCCCTCACACAGACCAGGCAGCGCATGGACGTGACGCCGTCTCCCCCTCAGCATGAATTATGGCGGGGATAATTATCCGCGGTAAACGTAATCTTAAATAGGATCGTACCTTAGGCGCAACTATCCGTATCCTATTCGAAATATTCACACCGCACCGAGCTGCGAGCGGCGACAGTCGAGTCGGACCAGATCACCAGTGACGTCACGTTAATGAACGCGATTGGGGCGCTAAAATCCCCGGATGACTCTACCTCTCTTGTACGGCCTTGGTTTGGGCAAGGCCACATATAGAGTTTGGGCGGTGACATAATTTTATCTACTGTGGGCGGTGAGTGAAATTTAAATACGTGATGCGTGTGGTTATTTGAAGACATTAACATATCTTTGCGTAAATGTTCTATATTCCTCATTCTTCTTTGATTCATCACAGTGATAATGACAATGAAAGGATAACTTTTGTTGGAATACGACTTCGGCGTGCTGTGATGTTTTGGTTTGTTGGGATGCGAGGCTGAAGCCCCACCCGAAGCCGCCTCACGGGCATAATGTTTCATTGAATTTGTCATCCTGGAGGTGCTTAAAGGGAATAGGTCACCTTGAAAGTTGTCGTGAAATTCAACCATATGGTGCATCTTTAGCTCAAAACTATGAATATGACTTTGGTTTCGACAACTGATTGATATATGTGGAAAAAGAAGTTGGTTTGTGGTTTTATTTCACAAGAAATCGTATGACAGCAGCTGGTGTTCGTTCTGGCTCCGCCTAATGCCAAGTACAGTCTGACGAGGGGCAACCCAGGCGCCTGAGCGGATATTAACGAGGCGTTGAGATCAGAGACTATGTGCCAGAGAGTGTACCTACCGCCGGCGGCGAAGTTTTGTGCCCCGGTCTTGGCCCGGAACAGCGGGCATGAAACCGGTCTCACTAGTCCTGTTTCAAAATTACTTGAAGGGAATAGTTCACCTTGAACATGGGGTTTTGGACTGAGATAGCAGATTTGTAGAGCAGATCTTAAAATGGGTTGTGGTGAAAGAATTACCTCCCTACATTAAGTAATTTTGGCACAGACTAGTGGGCCGGTGTCATGTCTGCTGTTCCAGGCCACGATCGGGACATGAACGCTCGCCACCGGAGGCAGGTACACTCTCCAGCACGTAGTCTCTGATCACGACGCCTTGTTAATATCTGCTCATCCGCCTGGGTGGCACATCAGCCCCTTGTCAGAGACTGTACTTGGCATCAGGCGGAGCAGGGTGGAGCCAGAACGCCAGCTGTCATACGATTTCTTGTGAAATACAAAGAGAAACTTACTTCTTTCTACACATATATCCATCAGTTGTCCAAACCAAAGTCATATTTGTAGTTTTGAGCTCAAGATGCACTGTATGGTTGAATCTCAAGACAACTTTCAAGGTGACCTATTCCCTTTAACGTAGGGAGGTAATTCTCTCACACAACCCATTTTTCAATCTGCTGTACAAATCTGCTATCTCAGTTCAAAAACACATGTTAAAGGGGAACTATTCCCTTTAAAGGAAATAGTTCACTTTTTTTCAAACACAATTTGATTATATTTTGACATACAATTGAAGGAAATAGTTCACTTTTTTTCAAACACAATTTGATTATATTTTGACATACAATTGATTTTTATATTGTCAAAAATGGCCATATATTGCGCCAATTCAGAACGGGTTATAAATTAGTAATTTTATCAAAACTATGTACATACTCTTGAGTCAGGGTGGCAGGGTCCTCATGTCACACAAATAAAAAAAATGACTCAGCCAATCAGATTTGAAAGTAGTCATGTAAAGATAGACTCGCATTAGGGATGTATCAACCGGCGGCTGGCGGTTCGCTTACTAGCACAGTATGTAATCTGATTGGCTGATTGTATAGCCTCTGCCCAAGCTATCGTAAGCACCACATTTTTTGTAAGCACTGCATTCCTTCACACACAAAAACAAATATATATATATTTGGCTGGAGAGCTTTTCAGTCAAGAAAACTTGCAGATAGGGGTTTCCCAACACAGGCTACAAAACTGCTATCTTAGTTCAAAATCCCATGTTGAAGGTGAACTATTTAAGGGATGCTTATGCATTTTGCTTGTTGGAGCTAGTATGTGTTCATTGTGCACAGAGCTGTGGCCTGTGGGTGCTTGATTTACCCTGGCACCTTGACCTATCATAATTCAAAATCGTAGAAAGAAGAGAAACATGTTTACATGTTTATCTGAGTTAGAAGATTTGCACTGGGCCGTCGCTCGGAAAGTGGGAGGAGCTGTGTGTGTGTGTGTGTGTGTGTGTGTGTGTGTGTGTGTGTGTGTGTGTGTGTGTGTGTGTGTGTGTGTGTGTGTGTGTGTGTGTGTGTGTGTGTGTGTGTGTGTGTGTGTCTGTGTCTGTGTCTGTGTCTGTGTCTGTGTCTGTGTCTGTGTCTGTGTCTGTGTCTGTGTCTGTGTCTGTGTCTGTGTCTGTGTCTGTGTCTGTGTCTGTGTCTGTGTCTGTGTCTGTGTCTGTGTCTGTGTCTGTGTCTGTGTCTGTGTCTGTGTCTGTGTCTGTGTCTGTGTCTGTGTCTGTGTCTGTGTCTGTGTCTGTGTGTGTGTGTGTGTGTGTGTGTGTGTGTGTGTGTTTGTGTGTTTGTGTGTTTTCTGTGCCAGGAATAGCCCCTTTGGCTTTGGCCATGTATAAAGGATGGCTACTACGAGGTCAATAAATAAATAAATATGTACTGTTCTCTTTCTTGCCCTCTGCCCTGTCCTGTGTCCTGCTCTGACCTGTCCATGAACTTGTACAGTGACCTCTTCCTTGCCCTTTGCCCTTCACTTCTCCGCTCTACCCTGCCCTGTAACATGTATTTTTCCCTGCCTTGCTCCCGGTCCTGACTCTTGCCATATGCCTTGCTATTAATATGTCCGGCCCTGCATTCTGCTACAATGTGCTTAATGCCTTGCCTTATCCTTTGCCCTGCCTGCATTGAACTGGGCCATGACATATGCCCTATATTGCCCTGTGCCCTGCTTCCTGGCCAGCTCTGCACCAGGCTGCCCTTCTCTGTGTGTTGTCCTGTATCCTTAATTTGACCGTATCCCACACCCTGCCCTTTGTCTTGTCCTGTATGGTGTGCATTGGGCCGTCCCGTGCACCGATTAACTTCACCATATTCTTATCGGACTTCCATGTAGCCCTGTGTCATGTTCTGTGTCATGTTCTGTGTCATGTGCTGTGTCATGTGCTGTGCCCTGTCTTGTCATGTTTTGTGCCGTCTTGTGCCCTGTCTTGTGCCCTGTCTTGTGCCCTGTCTTGTGCCCTGTCTTGTGCCCTGTCTTGTGCCCTGTCTTGTGCCCTGTCTTGTGCCCTGTCTTGTGCCCTTTCTTGTGCCCTGTCTTGTGCCCTGTCTTGTGCCCCACCATTTGTTCCACCACTTGCACTGTTATGTACACCAACCTGTGGTTTGATTAGGGGAGCTTCCTTATTTGCCACTCATGCTCTGCTCTGTGTCTTATCCCATACCATGCCCCATTACCTTCAGCATTCTCCTGTGTTTTATTCTTTATCTTGTCTTCAGCTTAACTCAAGTACTGTCTTACCATCTGAATATTCATTATTCAGATTATAATGGTAAGACATTGGTAATATCAATATATAATATATTAATATATTACATTGGTAAGACACTGTTGTGAATCTCAGTTTCAATAATGATTTGGGTTATTTGTTCATAGTTTGTCATCCTTGACAAATTCCATGCCTCTTTCAGCTCATTCTCAGCAAGTCAAGCAGTTTAGCTAGATAGTTGAAATTCAGATTAAAATGGCTGATCCTAAATATGCAAACCTCCCTGGACTGGTAAGTGCCATTTTACTGTTAGCACTTACCAAAAAAAAAAAATAATAATAATAATAATGACCTCGCAGAATGGTTGTTTGCAGAGTCATGTTTGCTATTTGATAACTCGTGAAATGTATTATTGCATTAAAGTATGACTTAAGTACCGGTTAATTTAGTTCTGTCACTTGCTAATTTATTGTTATTCATTTAATATTATCTTCTGACTGCTCACTTCCCTTGATCAGAATGAGCATTTCAGTTTTGCTGCTGCTAATAACATTGTATTTATCACCTGTATCAATTAACACTGAGGTTGGCACCAATTCATTGTGGCATTATATGTTGAGTAGGCTATGTTTTGTTTCATTATATTTTAACTGAAGAGATTCACTGGTATTCATTATTGCTTCACCTCCACATTGTTTACATATCGGCTGTGTTGCGTTACCGCGTATATGACCCTGGTTTGTGGTTTCGCAGGCGCCTGATGATGAGCCAGACACGTTCGAGACCGACGACCGGCCAGAAGCCGAGCAGGACATCTGGTTTGAGGTCAGAATTGATTAGTTTCTGGAGGACATCTCCATGGTACTTCATTATGACTTTGCAGCCTGCTGGTATGCAATCATGGAATGTGGCACTAACATCTGTTTTGCTGTTCTTATTGTGCATGGCACAGGTAACAGGAGACCTGGATTTGACACGAAATTTAGGCCACTGCAGTAAGGGGCCGAAATTTGAAACCGAGCTGTTAAGCTGATACACCTTTATGTCTCGGCTCGTGAAAATGCGAGTCCAGCACCGTCGTTCACTGCTGTGCTTAAAATAAGAGGCCGAATATTTCGTGTCAAATCCAGGTCTCCTGTAATGTGGTCATGGTCAAATCAGTCATGTTGACACTTTTTTCATTCAAACAGGATGAGAGCGAAAATGTGGAGAAGCTGCACGTGTCTGTGCCGGAGGCGTTCAACAAGTTGAAGGATAAGAGCCTGGATGGCCAGCAAGCTGACTTCTCTGACCGGCTCCGCAGAGGACACAACGTGAGTTTTGAGGCGGTCGTTTTGTTGACAGAGGCGCGGCTGCGGTTTGGCGTCATTTGGGGAACTGCACAGAGGCTAAACATGGAAGTACTTATGAACATTATCGCTAATACGCTGAGTGCTGCTCTATCTGAAACTGCTGCAGCTAAATTAACTCTTCACAGGAATATTTCAGCATGGTGAATTGTTCTCTGTTGCATCTCAATGTCCATTTGCAACGTTTTTCTTCTTTTTTTCCTTAGTAGAACTGCAAAATAATTTCGCATATGTTTAGCGACGTACTACACAGTATTGGTCGTTAGTAAGCAGTGCCACCAAACTGTGCCCTGTTGCCCTGTTGCCCTGTTGCCCTGTGCCCTGTTGTTGTTGTGTTGTTGTGCTGACTGCGGCGGTGGCGGTGGCGGTGTGACCGTCCCTGGCCGCCATGTTGTGACCGTGCCCGTGCGCTCAACAGACGGGCTACGCCACCAGTACCGGCCAGTGGGAGCTGGCTGGTGACGGTCAGCCCGAGACGGTGGTGCAGAAGTATCAGCGGCTTCAGCTGGAGCTGCAGCAGCTCGACCAGGAGATCGCCGGTGAGGGCTAGCTAGGGGGCTGAGACGCGGCGGCGCTGACCGGCCCCGGAGTCGACCGGTCAGCTGCCGGCTGCCGGCTCAGTGTCGCGAGTATAACGTCATTGCTGTGGGAGGAAAAGGCGAATAGGGACCTTGTGGGTTATGTTTCCGGCTTCCGCCGAACCTGTTTGGTGTAGTGGCTGCCAGATGGTTGACTTTGGGTGAGATGCTGATGCCGCCAGCCGTTTGTCCCTAAGCTTTCGACGTGAACATCAATCAGCACGAGTTGCTTCCTTGAAGCGTGCGTGCAGTTGGGCGTGAGAGTGGATAAGCAGTTGGGCGTGAGAGTGGCGTGAGAGTGGATGTATAATTGCATGTGTGTCGTGCCTCGTGCGGCAGACGTGCAGTCGGGTCTGAAGGCGGAGAGCAGCGCCGAGGACCGCTCGGCCGCCCAGATCGGCTCCGAGATGGAGACGCAGCACCGCCACCTGGCCGAGGTCAACCTGGAACAGCTGCTGGGCACACAGGTGCTCAGCGAGCTGGGGGACCCGCAGGGCGCACTGCGCAGGTCAGTGGTAAACAGCAACCGTCGATAGTGACAGCTGGCAAGTGACAAAGATTGTCTGGTAAAATGTCAACATTATTTGTAATACCTGGGCAAAATGAGGTTTAACAAGACGGTGCACAAAGCGTGATCATATGTGTGAAGTGCTCAGCGGAATGTTTGTGGTCATCGTCTTGACCCTGGTGACCACTGTACCGGCGTTCCCCGGCCTGACTCCGTGTTTGTCCTCTCTGTCTCCAGCAAGCTAGAGCAGCAGCTGTCGCAGCTGGCCGGGGGAGCGGGCGGCATCGCCACCAAGCCGGGCGACGCCAGTGCCACGTACGAGATGCACGTGCGGCCGGAGAAGGCGCGCGCCCAGCAGACGGCCGCGCTCGGCGAGCTGGAGAAACGGCTCGAGAGGATGGAGCGAGCCGTCGGCGCCGCGCCAGACAAAATGGTCAGTATGCGGTCTTTGGAAGCGTGTTTAGAGCAACGCTTTCTATGACTTGTGATTCACATTATGAGTTCGAACTGGCTTCCTTGATTATATGTCCAGTTTTCGTTCGCAGTGCCCATGCCTGTGACTATCTTTAGCTCTGCCTCTTCGTTGCAGAGCCGGCTGTCGGCAGAGACCCGGCAGCGATCGCTGCTGGCGGCCGTGGCGGCGCTCAGCTCCAAGGTGGCGCTGCTGGAGCCGGCCACGCTGGAGGCCGCCGAGGCCCGGCTGCAGGCACTCCACCAGCGGATGAACCAGCTGTCCGAGCAGCGGCAGGCCGGCGTCGACGCCGACAAAATGACCAAGGTGGGGGCAGAGCGGGGAAGGACGGAGGGCTAGGGCGGGATTCACGGGATGTGTGGCGGGCGGACTGTAATCGTGATAGGCACGCACAATGTATGATGGTACCTTTGACTAGTGGCAGTTTTGTGGTGGCCTGTCGGGGCAGCTACTGTGACTGGCCTGTGACTGGCGTTGGAAGGCAGTTGTTTGACTGGCTGGCTGTGTGAGGTGGGAGGTGTATATCTGAAGTACTGTGTAACTGACTGGAGGTGGGAGGTGTGTGTCTGACGCTGTGTGCGTCTGTTCTCAGATCTCGGAGCTGCATGACCTGATGCAGAGGACGGCTGGGGTGCAGGGCGAGCTGCCCGTCATCCTGGACCGGCTCACGTCTCTGCAGGGACTACACGATAACGGTGGGTAGAGGCCTGTGGTGGTCACTGCAGGGACTCCACGATAACGGTGGGTAGAGGCCTGTGGTGGTCACTGCAGGGGTTATAACACGATAACGGTGAGTAGAGGCCTGTGGTGGTCACTGCAGGGACTACACGATACCGGTGAGTAGAGGCCTGTGGTGGTCACTGCAGGGACTACACGATACCGGTGAGTAGAGGCCTGTGGTGGTCACTGCAGGGACTACACGATAACGGTGAGTAGAGGCCTGTGGTGGTCACTGCAGGGGTTATAACACGATAACGGTGGGTAGAGGCCTGTGGTGGTCACTGCAGGGGTTATAACACGATAACGTTGGGTAGAGGCCTGTGGTGGTCACTGCAGGGGTTATAACACGATAACGGTGGGTAGAGGCCTGTGGTGGTCACTGCAGGGACTACACGATAACGGTGAGTAGAGGCCTGTGGTGGTCACTGCAGGGGTTATAACACGATAACGGTGGGTAGAGGCCTGTGGTGGTCACTGCAGGGGTTATAGCACGATAACGTTGGGTAGAGGCCTGTGATGGTCACTGCAGGGGTTATAACACGATAACGGTGGGTAGAGGCCTGTGGTGGTCACTGCAGGGACTACACGATAACGGTGGGTAGAGGCCTGTGGTGGTCACTGCAGGGACTACACGATAACGGTGGGTAGAGACCTGTGGTGGTCACTGCAGGGGTTATAACACGATAACGGTGGGTAGAGGCCTGTGGTGGTCACTGCAGGGGTTATAACACGATAACGGTGGGTAGAGGCCTGTGGTGGTCACTGCAGGGACTACACAATAACGGTGGGTAGAGGCCTGTGGTGGTCACTGCAGGGACTACACGATAACGGTGGGTAGAGGCCTGTGGTGGTCACTGCAGGGGTTATAACACGATAACGGTGGGTAGAGGCCTGTGGTGGTCACTGCAGGGGTTATAACACGATAACGGTGGGTAGAGGCCTGTGGTGGTCACTGCAGGGACTACACAATAACGGTGGGTAGAGGCCTGTGGTGGTCACTGCAGGGACTACACGATAACGGTGGGTAGAGGCCTGTGGTGGTCACTGCAGGGACTACACGATAACGGTGGGTAGAGGCCTGTGGTGGTCACTGCAGGGACTACACGATAACGGTGGGTAGAGGCCTGTGGTGGTCACTGCAGGGACTACATGATAACGGTGAGTAGAGGCCTGTGGTGGTCACTGCAGGGACTACACGATAACGGTGGGTAGAGGCCTGTGGTGGTCACTGCAGGGGTTATAACACGATAACGGTGAGTAGAGGCCTGTGGTGGTCACTGCAGGGACTACACGATAACGGTGAGTAGAGGCCTGTGGTCAGCTTTGGAATTTGGGCCATTTTCTGGACTTTTTGGGTCCAAAGAATTTTGCTCTCTTCATATTTGTTCAGGAAATTTGCTCTCTTCGCCTGATCTTACCGACATTGTAGTTAAAATATAATTCAATTTTCCTCACAAGGATTTAATATCTATTACAAATCAGGATGTTTTACTTTCCAAGTAAAATAATTAAAACAAAAATGAAAATCTTAACTTGCCTGACAATACAATTTTACTCTCCACCTATGGATTTTTACTCTCCGGGACCAGGTCATGCAATGAAAAATCCAACACTGCCTGTGGTGGTCACTGCAGGGACTACACGATACCGGTGAGTAGAGGCCTGTGGTGGTCACTGCAGGGACTACACGATAACGGTGGGTAGAGGCCTGTGGTGGTCACTGCAGGGACTACACGATAACGGTGGGTAGAGGCCTGTGGTGGTCACTGCAGGGACTACACGATAACGGTGGGTAGAAACCTGTGGTGGTCACTGCAGGGACTACACGATAACGGTGAGTAGAGGCCTGTGGTGGTCACTGCAGGGGTTATAACACGATAACGGTGGGTAGAGGCCTGTGGTGGCCACTGCAGGGACTACACGATAACGGTGGGTAGAGGCCTGTGGTGGTCACTGCAGGGACTACACGATAACGGTGGGTAGAGGCCTGTGGTGGTCACTGCAGGGGTTATAACACGATAACGGTGGGTAGAGGCCTGTGGTGGTCACTGCAGGGACTACACGATAACGGTGGGTAGAGGCCTGTGGTGGTCACTGCAGGGGTTATAACACGATAACGGTGGGTAGAGGCCTGTGGTGGTCACTGCAGGGACTACACGATAACGGTGGGTAGAGGCCTGTAGTGGTCACTGCAGGGACTACACGATAACGGTGGGTAGAGGCCTGTGGTGGTCACTGCAGGGACTACACGATAACGGTGGGTAGAGGCCTGTGGTGGTCACTGCAGGGACTACACGATGACGGTGGGTAGAGGCCTGTGGTGGTCACTGCAGGGACTACACGATAACGGTGGGTAGAGGCCTGTGGTGGTCACTGCAGGGACTATACGATAACGGTGAGTAGAGGCCTGTGGTGGTCACTGCAGGGACTACACAATAACGGTGGGTAGAGGCCTGTGGTGGTCACTGCAGGGACTACACGATAACGGTGAGTAGAGGCCTGTGGTGGTCACTGCAGCGACTACACGATAACGGTGGGTAGAGGCCTGTGGTGGTCACTGCAGGGGTTATAACACGATAACGGTGGGTAGAGGCCTGTGGTGGTCACTGCAGGGACTACACGATAACGGTGGGTAGAGGCCTGTGGTGGTCACTGCAGGGACTACACGATAACGGTGGGTAGAGATCTGTGGTGGTCACTGCAGGGACTACACGATAACGGTGGGTAGAGGCCTGTGGTGGTCACTACAGGGACTACACGATAACGGTGGGTAGAGGCCTGTGGTGGTCACTGCAGGGGTTATAACACGATAACGGTGGGTAGAGGCCTGTGGTGGTCACTGCAGGGGTTATAACACGATAACGGTGGGTAGAGACCTGTGGTGGTCACTGCAGGGACTACACGATAACGGTGGGTAGAGGCCTGTGGTGGTCACTGCAGGGGTTATAACACGATAACGGTGGGTAGAGACCTGTGGTGGTCACTGCAGGGACTACACGATAACGGTGGGTAGAGGCCTGTGGCGGTCACTGTAGGGGTTATAACACGATAACGGTGGGTAGAGACCTGTGGTGGTCACTGCAGGGACTACACGATAACGGTGGGTAGAGGCCTGTGGTGGTCACTGCAGGGACTACGCGATAACGGTGGGTAGAGACCTGTGGTGGTCACTGCAGGGACTACACGATAACGGTGGGTAGAGACCTGTGGTGGTCACTGCAGGGACTACACGATAACGGTGGGTAGAGGCCTGTGGTGGTCACTGCAGGGGTTATAACACGATAACGGTGTGTAGAGGCCTGTGGTGGTCACTGCAGGGACTACACGATAACGGTGGGTAGAGACCTGTGGTGGTCACCGCAGGGACTACACGATAACGGTGGGTAGAGGCCTGTGGTGGTCACTACAGGGACTACACGATAACGGTGGGTAGAGATCTGTGGTGGTCACTGCAGGGGTTATAACACGATAACGGTGGGTAGAGGCCTGTGGTGGTCACTGCAGGGACTACACGATAACGGTGGGTAGAGGCCTGTGGTGGTCACTGCAGGGACTACACGATACCGGTGGGTAGAGACCTGTGGTGGTCACTGCAGGGGTTATAACACGATAACGGTGGGTAGAGGCCTGTGGTGGTCACTGCAGGGACTACACGATACCGGTGAGTAGAGGCCTGTGGTGGTCACTGCAGGGACTACACGATAACGGTGGATAGAGGCCTGTGGTGGTCACTGCAGGGACTACACGATACCGGTGGGTAGAGACCTGTGGTGGTCACTGCAGGAGTTATAACACGATAACGGTGGGTAGAGGCCTGTGGTGGTCACTGCAGGGACTACACGATAACGGTGGGCAGAGGCCTGTGGTGGTCACTGCAGGGGTTATAACACGATAACGGTGGGTAGAGACCTGTGGGGGTCACTGCAGGGGTTATAACACGATAACGGTGGGTAGAGACCTGTGGTGGTCACTGCTGGGACTACACGATAACGGTGGGTAGAGGCCTGTGGTGGTCACTGCAGGGACTACACGATAACGGTGGGTAGAGGCCTGTGGTGGTCACTGCAGGGACTACACGATAACGGTGGGTAAAGACCTGTGGTGGTCACTGCAGGGACTACACGATAACGGTGGGTAGAGGCCTGTGGTGGTCACTGCAGGGACTACACGATAACGGTGGGTAGAGGCCTGTGGTGGTCACTGCAGGGACTACACGATAACGGTGGGTAGAGGCCTGTGGTGGTCACTGCAGGGACTACACGATAACGGTGGGTAGAGGCCTGTGGTGGTCACTGCAGGGACTACACGATAACGGTGGGTAGAGATCTGTGGTGGTCACTGCAGGGACTACACGATAACGGTGGGTAGAGGCCTGTGGTGGTCACTGCAGGGACTACACGATAACGGTGGGTAGAGGCCTGTGGTGGTCACTGCAGGGGTTATCACACGATAACGGTGGGTAGAGGCCTGTGGTGGTCACTGCAGGGGTTATAACACGATAACGGTGGGTAGAGACCTGTGGTGGTCACTGCAGGGACTACACGATAACGGTGGGTAGAGGCCTGTGGTGGTCACTGCAGGGGTTATAACACGATAACGGTGGGTAGAGACCTGTGGTGGTCACTGCAGGGACTACACGATAACGGTGGGTAGAGGCCTGTGGTGGTCACTGCAGGGGTTATAACACGATAACGGTGGGTAAAGACCTGTGGTGGTCACTGCAGGGACTACACGATAACGGTGGGTAGAGGCCTGTGGTGGTCACTGCAGGGACTACACGATAACGGTGGGTAGAGACCTGTGGTGGTCACTGCAGGGACTACACGATAACGGTGGGTAGAGACCTGTGGTGGTCACTGCAGGGACTACACGATAACGGTGGGTAGAGGCCTGTGGTGGTCACTGCAGGGGTTATAACACGATAACGGTGGGTAGAGGCCTGTGGTGGTCACTGCAGGGACTACACGATAACGGTGGGTAGAGACCTGTGGTGGTCACTGCAGGGACTACACGATAACGGTGGGTAGAGGCCTGTGTTGGTCACTGCAGAGACTACACGATAACGGTGGGTAGAGATCTGTGGTGGTCACTGCAGGGGTTATAACACGATAACGGTGGGTAGAGGCCTGTGGTGGTCACTGCAGGGACTACACGATAACGGTGGGTAGAGGCCTGTGGTGGTCACTGCAGGGACTACACGATACCGGTGGGTAGAGACCTGTGGTGGTCACTGCAGGGGTTATAACACGATAACGGTGGGTAGAGGCCTGTGGTGGTCACTGCAGGGACTACACGATAATGATGAAGGATGACACCTCTCTCTACGCTTCCCACGGGACGTCTGACATGCACGCGACTCAACTCTCACTCCAGCAAGACCTCGACGAAATCGACAAATATGGTCAAGAATGGGCAATAACATTCAACAGTTCCAAAACTATTCAACAAACATTCTCCCACAAAGCCAACTGTCAGCCGCCAGCATTGAATTTCGGTGGTGAGCCCATCCCAATTCACGAAGCTCACAAACATCTAGGCATGACGTTCTCTACAGATTTGAGATTTCACGAACATGTGAACGAAATTTGTCGCAAGGTAAATAAAACGCTCAGCCCATTATATCCTATCGCAAAATATCTCCCGCGGCCCATTCTTGACCAAATCTACAAAATTTACGTGCGACCCCACTTCGACTACTGCGACACCATCTACGACGGACACATCACAGTACAAGACGCCACCCGACTTGAGACACTACAGAACCGCGCAGCTAGACTAACGACTGGGACGCTATTCAGGACATCTACGGACAAACTTCGATCTGACCTGGGATGGGAGAGACTATCGACAAGACGACATATCCATAGACTGACACTCTACCACAAACTGAGCAGCCCAGCACACCACACACCTTCGTACCTCATACAACTCATGCCACGTACACGCGCTCAAGACACCAACAGATCACTCAGAAACGAAAACACAAACACACAAGCCCCAGTCAACACAACATCTCATCAACGATCCTTTTTTAATGCCACTGTCAAGCAGTGGAACAAGATCCCCAACACAACACGACTTCTCACCCATCACGCATTCAAAAAACAAGTTACCAAGCAGCTGGGACTGCCTGCACCACCTGCCTACTACTCGATAGGAACAAAAGAACACAATATTTTACACACAAGGCTAAGAACACAAATGTCATTTCTCAACTCGCATCGATTCCAGGTCCAGAAAACAGACTCGCCATCATGCTCTTGCGGATATCACACTGAAGACAACCGTCATTTCGTACTCCACTGCCCGGAATACACACGCCAACGACAAACTCTATTTGACAACATTGCACACAAGATACACAACTTTACTCAACATTCACCCTCAAACCAACTTGACACACTTTTATATGGTGCAAATCTCAGCGACGGAGACGGTCGCGAGGTTGCCCGGCAGTTCCAAATTTTCTTACATACATCTGGACGTTTCTTTGAAAACTAGAACTGCGCGGCGGGTGTCGTGTCCCTGGCAGGGGCCGGCTGGGTAGGCTGACGCGGTGTTTCTCTCGCTTGCGCTGTTTCGGCTCGTGGCGGCGGTCGTGAATACTGAATTGTGACTGGAACTATTTCAGAACTAGTGCTCAAACCCAAGCACAGTAATTGTGCTTTTGTGCTAGTTCTGCCTTGTTTTTCTCTTTGAGTGACTCGTTTAAGCAATAAACAAGATGATGATGATGATGATGATGATGATGATAACGGTGAGTAGAGGCCTGTGGTGGTCACTGCAGGGACTACACGATAACGGTGAGTAGAGGCCTGTGGTGGTCACTGCAGGGACTACACGATAACGGTGGGTAGAGGCCTGTGGTGGTCACTGCAGGGACTACACGATAACGGTGGGTAGAGGCCTGTGGTGGTCACTGCAGGGACTACACGATAACGGTGAGTAGAGGCCTGTGGTGGTCACTGCAGGGACTACACGATAACGGTGGGTAGAGGCCTGTGGTGGTCACTGCAGGGACTACACGATACCGGTGAGTAGAGGCCTGTGGTGGTCACTGCAGGGACTACACGATAACGGTGGGTAGAGGCCTGTGGTGGTCACTGCAGGGACTACACGATAACGGTGGGTAGAGGCCTGTGGTGGTCACTGCAGGGACTACACGATAACGGTGGGTAGAGGCCTGTGGTGGTCACTGCAGGGACTACACGATAACGGTGAGTAGAGGCCTGTGGTGGTCACTGCAGGGACTACACGATAACGGTGGGTAGAGGCCTGTGGTGGTCACTGCAGGGACTACACGATAACGGTGGGTAGAGACCTGTGGTGGTCACTGCAGGAGTTATAACACGATAACGGTGGGTAGAGGCCTGTGGTGGTCACTGCAGGGACTACACGATAACGGTGGGTAGAGGCCTGTGGTGGTCACTGCAGGGACTACACGATAACGGTGGGTAGAGGCCTGTGGTGGTCACTGCAGGCACTACACGATACCGGTGGGTAGAGACCTGTGGTGGTCACTGCAGGAGTTATAACACGATAACGGTGGGTAGAGGCCTGTGGTGGTCACTGCAGGGACTACACGATAACGGTGGGTAGAGGCCTGTGGTGGTCACTGCAGGGGTTATAACACGATAACGGTGGGTAGAGACCTGTGGTGGTCACTGCAGGGGTTATAACACGATAACGGTGGGTAGAGGCCTGTGGTGGTCACTGCAGGGGTTATAACACGATAACGGTGAGTAGAGGCCTGTGGTGGTCACTGCAGGGACTACACGATAACGGTGGGTAGAGACCTGTGGTGGTCACTGCAGGGGTTATAACACGATAACGGTGGGTAGAGACCTGTGGTGGTCACTGCAGGGACTACACGATAACGGTGGGTAGAGGCCTGTGGTGGTCACTGCAGGGACTACACGATAACGGTGGGTAGAGGCCTGTGGTGGTCACTGCAGGGACTACACGATAACGGTGGGTAGAGGCCTGTGGTGGTCACTGCAGGGACTACACGATAACGGTGAGTAGAGGCCTGTGGTGGTCACTGCAGGGACTACACGATAACGGTGGGTAGAGGCCTGTGGTGGTCACTGCAGGGACTACACGATAACGGTGGGTAGAGACCTGTGGTGGTCACTGCAGGAGTTATAACACGATAACGGTGGGTAGAGGCCTGTGGTGGTCACTGCAGGGACTACACGATAACGGTGGGTAGAGGCCTGTGGTGGTCACTGCAGGGACTACACGATAACGGTGGGTAGAGGCCTGTGGTGGTCACTGCAGGCACTACACGATACCGGTGGGTAGAGACCTGTGGTGGTCACTGCAGGAGTTATAACACGATAACGGTGGGTAGAGGCCTGTGGTGGTCACTGCAGGGACTACACGATAACGGTGGGTAGAGGCCTGTGGTGGTCACTGCAGGGGTTATAACACGATAACGGTGGGTAGAGACCTGTGGTGGTCACTGCAGGGGTTATAACACGATAACGGTGGGTAGAGGCCTGTGGTGGTCACTGCAGGGGTTATAACACGATAACGGTGAGTAGAGGCCTGTGGTGGTCACTGCAGGGACTACACGATAACGGTGGGTAGAGACCTGTGGTGGTCACTGCAGGGGTTATAACACGATAACGGTGGGTAGAGGCCTGTGGTGGTCACTGCAGGGACTACACGATAACGGTGGGTAGAGGCCTGTGGTGGTCACTGCAGGGACTACACGATAACGGTGGGTAGAGACCTGTGGTGGTCACTGCAGGAGTTATAACACGATAACGGTGGGTAGAGGCCTGTGGTGGTCACTGCAGGGACTACACGATAACGGTGGGTAGAGGCCTGTGGTGGTCACTGCAGGGACTACACGATAACGGTGGGTAGAGGCCTGTGGTGGTCACTGCAGGCACTACACGATACCGGTGGGTAGAGACCTGTGGTGGTCACTGCAGGAGTTATAACACGATAACGGTGGGTAGAGGCCTGTGGTGGTCACTGCAGGGACTACACGATAACGGTGGGTAGAGGCCTGTGGTGGTCACTGCAGGGGTTATAACACGATAACGGTGGGTAGAGACCTGTGGTGGTCACTGCAGGGGTTATAACACGATAACGGTGGGTAGAGGCCTGTGGTGGTCACTGCAGGGGTTATAACACGATAACGGTGAGTAGAGGCCTGTGGTGGTCACTGCAGGGACTACACGATAACGGTGGGTAGAGGCCTGTGGTGGTCACTGCAGGCACTACACGATGCCGGTGGGTAGAGACCTGTGGTGGTCACTGCAGGAGTTATAACACGATAACGGTGGGTAGAGGCCTGTGGTGGTCACTGCAGGGACTACACGATAACGGTGGGTAGAGGCCTGTGGTGGTCACTGCAGGGGTTATAACACGATAACGGTGGGTAGAGACCTGTGGTGGTCACTGCAGGGGTTATAACACGATAACGGTGGGTAGAGACCTGTGGTGGTCACTGCAGGGACTACACGATAACGGTGGGTAGAGGCCTGTGGTGGTCACTGCAGGGACTACACGATAACGGTGGGTAGAGGCCTGTGGTGGTCACTGCAGGGACTACATGATAACGGTGGGTAGAGACCTGTGGTGGTCACTGCAGGGACTACACGATAACGGTGGGTAGAGGCCTGTGGTGGTCACTGCAGGGACTACAGATAACGGTGGGTAGAGGCCTGTGGTGGTCACTGCAGGGACTACACGATAACGGTGGGTAGAGACCTGTGGTGGTCACTGCAGGGACTACACGATAACGGTGGGTAGAGGCCTGTGGTGGTTATAATACGACCTTGGTGGGTAGAAGGCTGTGGCGGGGCGGGACAGACAGTCCGGCACTGGGTTCTGTCTCACTGGATGGCCTTCCGGGGACTAAGCTGACCATCCGGTTAAATCAGCCGGCCATTAAGGGTATCATGCGAAAAGGGCGTTCCTGACCTCATCAACAGCCATGGAGTATTGTCTGCTCTCCGTATTGGTGCTCCTTTCATCCCTTTGTGTCCTTAGCATTGAACACATTCTGGACCTGAAGACTAACTGGAGAAGGTCGGCCTGTGTTGGCTTTATCACTCTCCTCAGTATTCTGCAGAAGGTCGGCCTGTGTTGGTTTATCACTCTCCTCAGTATTCTGCAGAAGGTCGGCCTGTGTTGGCTTTATCACTCTCCTCAGTATTCTGCAGAAGGTCGGCCTGTGTTGGTTTATCACTCTCCTCAGTATTCTGCAGAAGGTCGGCCTGTGTTGGCTTTATCACTCTCCTCAGTATTCTGCAGAAGGTCGGCCTGTGTTGGCTTTATCACTCTCCTCAGTATTCTGCAGAAGGTCGGCCTGTGTTGGCTTTATCACTCTCCTCAGTATTCTGGAGAAGGTCGGCCTGTGTTGGCTTTATCACTCTCCTCAGTATTCTGGAGAAGGTCGGCCTGTGTTGGCTTTATCACTCTCCTCAGTATTCTGCAGAAGGTCGGCCTGTGTTGGCTTTATCACTCTCCTCAGTATTCTGCAGAAGGTCGGCCTGTGTTGGCTTTATCACTCTCCTCAGTATTCTGCAGAAGGTCGGCCTGTGTTGGCTTTATCACTCTCCTCAGTATTCTGCAGAAGGTCGGCCTGTGTTGGCTTTATCACTCTCCTCAGTATTCTGCAGAAGGTCGGCCTGTGTTGGCTTTATCACTCTCCTCAGTATTCTGCAGAAGGTCGGCCTGTGTTGGTTTATCACTCTCCTCAATATTCTGCAGAAGGTCGGCCTGTGTTGGCTTTATCACTCTCCTCAGTATTCTGCAGAAGGTCGGCCTGTGTTGGCTTTATCACTCTCCTCAGTATTCTGCAGAAGGTCGGCCTGTGTTGGCTTTATCACTCTCCTCAGTATTCTGCAGAAGGTCGGCCTGTGTTGGCTTTATCACTCTCCTCAGTATTCTGCAGAAGGTCGGCCTGTGTTGGTTTATCACTCTCCTCAATATTCTGCAGAAGGTCGGCCTGTGTTGGCTTTATCACTCTCCTCAGTATTCTGCAGAAGGTCGGCCTGTGTTGGCTTTATCACTCTCCTCAGTATTCTGCAGAAGGTCGGCCTGTGTTGGCTTTATCACTCTCCTCAGTATTCTGCAGAAGGTCGGCCTGTGTTGGCTTTATCACTCTCCTCAGTATTCTGCAGAAGGTCGGCCTGTGTTGGCTTTATCACTCTCCTCAGTATTCTGCAGAAGGTCGGCCTGTGTTGGTTTATCACTCTCCTCAGTATTCTGCAGAAGGTCGGCCTGTGTTGGCTTTATCACTCTCCTCAGTATTCTGCAGAAGGTCGGCCTGTGTTGGCTTTATCACTCTCCTCAGTATTCTGCAGAAGGTCGGCCTGTGTTGGCTTTATCACTCTCCTCAGTATTCTGCAGAAGGTCGGCCTGTGTTGGCTTTATCACTCTCCTCAGTATTCTGCAGAAGGTCGGCCTGTGTTGGTTTATCACTCTCCTCAGTATTCTGCAGAAGGTCGGCCTGTGTTGGCTTTATCACTCTCCTCAGTATTCTGCAGAAGGTCGGCCTGTGTTGGCTTTATCACTCTCCTCAGTATTCTGCAGAAGGTCGGCCTGTGTTGGCTTTATCACTCTCCTCAGTATTCTGCAGAAGGTCGGCCTGTGTTGGCTTTATCACTCTCCTCAGTATTCTGCAGAAGGTCGGCCTGTGTTGGCTTTATCACTCTCCTCAGTATTCTGCAGAAGGTCGGCCTGTGTTGGCTTTATCACTCTCCTCAGTATTCTGCAGAAGGTCGGCCTGTGTTGGCTTTATCACTCTCCTCAGTATTCTGCAGAAGGTCGGCCTGTGTTGGTTTATCACTCTCCTCAGTATTCTGCAGAAGGTCGGCCTGTGTTGGCTTTATCACTCTCCTCAGTATTCTGCAGAAGGTCGGCCTGTGTTGGCTTTATCACTCTCCTCAGTATTCTGCAGAAGGTCGGCCTGTGTTGGCTTTATCACTCTCCTCAGTATTCTGCAGAAGGTCGGCCTGTGTTGGCTTTATCACTCTCCTCAGTATTCTGCAGAAGGTCGGCCTGTGTTGGCTTTATCACTCTCCTCAGTATTCTGCAGAAGGTCGGCCTGTGTTGGCTTTATCACTCTCCTCAGTATTCTGCAGAAGGTCGGCCTGTGTTGGCTTTATCACTCTCCTCAGTATTCTGCAGAAGGTCGGCCTGTGTTGGCTTTATCACTCTCCTCAGTATTCTGCAGAAGGTCGGCCTGTGTTGGCTTTATCACTCTCCTCAGTATTCTGCAGAAGGTCGGCCTGTGTTGGCTTTATCACTCTCCTCAGTATTCTGCAGAAGGTCGGCCTGTGTTGGCTTTATCACTCTCCTCAGTATTCTGCAGAAGGTCGGCCTGTGTTGGCTTTATCACTCTCCTCAGTATTCTGCAGAAGGTCGGCCTGTGTTGGCTTTATCACTCTCCTCAGTATTCTGCAGAAGGTCGGCCTGTGTTGGCTTTATCACTCTCCTCAGTATTCTGCAGAAGGTCGGCCTGTGTTGGCTTTATCACTCTCCTCAGTATTCTGCAGAAGGTCGGCCTGTGTTGGCTTTATCACTCTCCTCAGTATTCTGCAGAAGGTCGGCCTGTGTTGGCTTTATCACTCTCCTCAGTATTCTGCAGAAGGTCGGCCTGTGTTGGCTTTATCACTCTCCTCAGTATTCTGCTCCCGGCGCACGGAGATAACATTGCCGACTGCTGCGGTGTTTCAGCGGCACGGAGATAACATTGCCGACTGCTGCTTTGTTTCAGCGCTAAACTTATCCCTCTCCGTTGTTTCAGCGCTGAACTTATCCCTCTCTCCGTTGTTTCAGCGCTGAACTTATCGCTCTCTCCGTTGCTTCAGCGCTGAACTTATCCCTCTCTCCATTGTTTCAGCGCTGAACTTATCCCTCTCTCCGTTGTTACAGCGCTAAACTTATCGCTCTCTCCGTTGTTTCAGCGCTGAACTTATCGCTCTCTCCGTTGTTTCAGCGCTGAACTTATCGCTCTCTCCGTTGCTTCAGCGCTGAACTTATCCCTCTCTCCATTGTTTCAGCGCTGAACTTCTCGCGCTCGCTGACGCAGCTGGAGGCGGCGCAGCAGAAGATCGAGGCGGATCTGAGTCAGGGCGAGGCGCGCCTCGGCCAGGTGCAGGGCGACTGCGCCGCCTCGCTCGTCACAGTCACCAAGGGCCTGGACGCGCTCAACGCCAGGCTCGACGCCGTCAGCAAGTAGCGGCGCTGAGGGCGACAAGACGCCGGGAACCATACGGTCGGTCGGTCGGTCGGTCGGTCGGTCGGTCGGTCGGTCGGTCGGTCGGTCGGTCGGTCGGTCGGTCGGTCGGTCGTCGGTCGGTCGGTCGGTCGGTCGGTCGGTCGGTCGGTCGGTCGGTCGGTCGGTCGGTCGGTCGGTCGGTCGGTCGGTCGGTCGGTCGGTCGCTCGGTCGCTCGGTCGGTCGGTCGATCGGTCGGTCGGTCGGGCGGTCACTTCTCTAGCAGCATCTCTGTCCTGTGGGGCTGCGTTTGCGTGTGGTGGGTTGGACCACAGTGGGTACGGCAGACAGAGAGGCTGGCCTGCAGCCCTGTGTGACACAGCTGTACTGCTGTGACGGCAGCAGTGTACGCCACTGCCGGGCTGCTTCCCACGCTGCACTCTGCACTCTCGGCGGACACTTCTGTCACGATTCTGCGCTGCTGGAATCCCTGTGATTCGGCGCTGCTGGAATCCCTAGGATTCGGCGCTGCTGGAATCGCTAGGATTCGGCGCTGCTGGAATCCCTAGGATTCTGCGCTGCTGGAATCCCTAGGATTCGGCGCTGCTGGAATCCCTAGGATTCTGCGCTGCTGGAATCCCTGTGATTCTGCGCTGCTGGAATCCCTGTGATTCGGCGCTGCTGGAATCCTTCAAATGCACTTAGTTGTTATTGTAATCTATTTACTCGTATTTGTAGGTGTTTTGGCTTCATTTCTGACGGTCTTGTTCGGCTTTGGGCGTTTGCCGCGACAGTGGTAAGTCTCCGTCTCTGAGCTACGTGTGGAAATGCTGTTGCGATAATTTCTTTTGTCCAGAACTTAATCTGTTGGTCTAGCAATCTTGTTCCTGAACGACTCTGTTAACGACAACTCGTGCTTTAAACGTGCATTGAGGTAACACAATGTCTGCTTCTGTGAGTGGGGAAAGGGAGAAAGGTAATGAATACAATTATATGCAGTGCTCGGCGACGTTTTACTTGAATTCGGTTCGCATCAATCGAATATAGTGGTAAATGGACACAGTGGAATAAATGCATTCCAACTCCGAGGGATATCAGTTGCAGGCGACTAAGGAAATACGCACGTTGGGGAATATGATTTTGTATGAACTTACCACCACCCGAATATGCTAAATCTGTTTTCTAATCGATTGATTGTGAAGCCATGTACATTTCCAGAAATCACGAACGAGTAACGAGTAAGAACTCGCCTGCTCTCGATCACCCATTTGAATTAATATTTAATGGACGCAAATTGACCTGAGGAGTCGGCGCGCCCTTAACCCTCGCCCGGGTAGGGGAGAGTGGATGCCACCCCCCCCCCCCCCCCCCTCCCCACCCCCCCAACCCCCCCCCCCCCCCCCCCCCTTGGTTTTTCTGGAATAACTCGCGTTTCCTACCGATTGCAATGAAACTTGCAGTACCCTACTTTTGAAAATTTTCGACACGCTCTGCAAGTTTTTAATTTATAACCCACATGACCCGTGACCTATGACCTGTTTCTCAAGGTCATGTCAGGCGCAACTGGCGTCCCTCAGTATCGATACTTGTAACTTGTGCAGTTTCCGACTGTTTGTTGTTCAGGAGCATATGCACAGGTGTTTCCAGGTGACAGTTGTGGTTTGCACTGAGATTGTGACCTCGATTGACCTTTTCAGAGGTCAACTGAGGTCATTGACCTCCGAGGACCTGATTACTTTTTTGGGCTTCTGGCGGTTTCTAGGACATTTTGTGACGCTGATTTCAAATTTGGGATCCATTTTACATAATTATATGTTCCACTGGGGTCATGCGCTTCCACAGGTCAACCGAGGTCACTGACCTCAGATGACCTGACATGACCTTTTTGAAATTTGGCAGTTTTGAGGACTTTTTGTGACGCTGATTACGAATTTGGCAGCCATTAAGCATTATGATATGCTCATTCACGATTCTAGCTCGATAAAATTCAATGTATATGCATTTACAATTTTGATGAACTTTTGGTCATTGGCATGACCTCAGAGGTCACCTAATGACCCAACACCTTAAAATAGGATATCATCGGCTTCCTCTCGTCACAAGCAACACGCTCGTCGTTGAATTGAAGCTCTAGCTCAATTAGGGGCGAAACGCTAAGGGGGGTCGTACCCCCTCAAGCTGAACAACTAACCATTGCCCGACTGCTTCAGAAATTTATTGCACGCACACGAAGGTTCAACTCCCCACACTAAGCTCACATCACACCACACAGCTCCCATAACCCGCATGTAGCGTAACATATCACACACTTCCATCCCACCACACCATTCATCCCAGTTGCTGACCTGACCGGGGCCGCCCGGCGTCGGGTTCTCTGTTCATCACCTATATGGTTGCTCGGCGGGCCGTTGGCGGGGTCGGCGCGTGTGATGCTTGTTTTTCTGGTTATTTTGTTAGTTTATAATTTGTTAATGACATAGTCGACTGTTTGATTCGTTTCAACTTACTGTTATTATTTTTTTCATTTTTGGAGAGGCGCCTTTGATTTAAGCTGTTGCTTTTGCGCCAATCCATTATTTTTCGTTATGTACTTATGTTTTCATGTATGAAAAAAATAAACTGAACCTAACCTAACCCTCTCCTACCCGAACACGTAGTGATTTTGCCCTACCCGGGCGAGGGTTAAACCCCAATAAACAAACAAAGAGTGAATATTTCACACATACCTTTGCCGCTTACCAAAATGTGGGAGACAACTGATGCTTGTCGGTCGTTTGACTTGTATTGTCTCGTCAGCTGATGGCTGCGCTGTATTGTATACATTGAACACTTATGTTACCGTTGGCTTGCTGGTGCCTGGTATCCGCCTGGTAGACAGCGACTGTTTGTCATTCCCGGTAAGTTCATAAAAAGCGATAAACTAGGACCCTTATATAGCGAATAGCGATAGACTAGGACCCTTACATAGCGAATAGCGATAGACTAGGACCCTTATATAGCGAATAGCGATAGACTTCAACTCTTATGCCAAACCAAACCTACTCGGCTTCAAAAGGCATATAAACTGCAACGAGGTCACCTATGTTGTTTGTCGCCTGGTGTATCGGTATTATACCGCTCCCATCCTCAGGCCGATAGCTCCGCACCGTGAGTCGGTACCGCTCAGCGCCACTCGTCACCGTGAGTCGGGGCCGTTCAGAGCCACTCGTCACCGTGAGTCGGGCTGCTCAGGGCCACTCGTCACCGTGAGTCGGTACCGCTCAGGGCCACTCGTCACCGTGAGTCGGGGCCGTTCAGAGCCACTCGTCACCGTGAGTTGGTACCGCTCAGAGCCACTCGTCACCGTGAGTCGGTACCGCTCAGAGCCACTCGTCACCGTGAGTCGGGGCCGTTCAGAGCCACTCGTCACCGTGAGTCGGAACCGCTCAGAGCCACTCGTCACCGTGAGTCGGTACCGCTCAGAGCCACTCGTCACCGTGAGTCGGTACCGCTCAGAGCCACTCGTCACCGTGAGTCGGGGCTGCTCAGGGCCACTCGTCACCGTGAGTCGGCGCCGCTCAGAGCCACTCGTCACCGTGAGTCGGGGCTGCTCAGGGCCACTCATCACCGTGAGTCGGGGCCGCTCAGGGCCACTCGTCACCGTGAGTCGGGGCCGTTCAGAGCCACTCGTCACCGTGAGTCGGTGCCGCTCAGAGCCACTCGTCACCGTGAGTCGGGGCTGCTCAGCGCCACTCGTCACCGTGAGTCGGGGCTGCTCAGAGCCACTCGTCACCGTGAGCCGGGGCTTCTCAGAGCCACTCGTCACCGTGAGTCGGGGCTGCTCAGAGCCACTCGTCACCGTGAGTCGGGGCTGCTCAGCGCCACTCGTCACCGTGAGTCGGGGCCGTTCAGGGCCACTCGTCACCGTGAGTCGGTACCGCTCAGAGCCACTCGTCACCGTGAGTCGGGGCTGCTCAGCGCCACTCGTCACCGTGAGTCGGTACCGCTCAGAGCCACTCGTCACCGTGAGTCGGTACCGCTCAGAACCACTCGTCACCGTGAGTCGGGGCTGCTCAGCGCCACTCGTCACCGTGAGTCGGTACCGCTCAGAGCCACTCGTCACCATGAGTCGGTACCGCTCAGAGCCACTCGTCACCGTGAGTCGGGGCTGCTCAGCGCCACTCGTCACCGTGAGTCGGGCTGCTCAGGGCCACTCGCCACCGTGAGTCGGTACCGCTCAGAGCCACTCGTCACCGTGAGTCGGGCTGCTCAGGGCCACTCGCCACCGTGAGTCGGGGCTGCTCAGAGCCACTCGCCACCGTGAGTCGGGGCCGTTCAGAGCCACTCGTCACCGTGAGTCGGAACCGCTCAGAGCCACTCGTCACCGTGAGTCGGGGCTGCTCAGCGCCACTCGTCAAACAGCCCGTCGGAGGCGGTGCGGGCCGGGTAGAACGGACAGAGCACCGTGTCGTTGGCGTCGGAGCCGGCCGGGGGTCGCGCCTCGCGCACCAGCTGGTCCCGGAACTGACCCTGCTTCGCCAGCCGGCCCTCCTTGCCGCCGAGCGCCCTCCGACGGATGAAGGCCACCACCAGCTCGGTGCTGACGCGCGCCATCTGGAACGCGCAGCCGTGCGCCACCAGCACCAGCGGCCGGCTGCGCTCCACGCGCCATGACGGCGTCACCACGTGCTTGAAGATGCAGCGCTGCACGAGGGAACGCAGCTGGCGCAGCCGGCCGGGGTCGACACACGGGTGGTGCAGCAGTACCACGGCGCCGTGCTCAACGCTGTGCAGCCAGCGCTGCGGCGGCAGGTAGCGGTACGAGCCGTACACCGGCCACAGTGGACGGTGGTGGCCGTACGTCGGGATGCCGGCCGAGAACGACACGCTGGCGTTCATGCAGACGTGCAGCAGCGGCAGGTCGTCCGGCAGGCGGCGCTGGCAGTCGACTCGGCCCGGTATAGGAGGCACCACCAGCAGCCGCTGGCCCACGGGGCAGACGTGCGGCTCGGAGCCGTCCTCCCAGTCGCGCGTCAGGTTCGTGCGGCCGTCGTCGCAGCCCGGGTCGGACACGCCCATCGGCACATTGTGCCGGTTGCGGACGCGCTCCAGCCGGCGCGGGTTGTTGATGTTGAGGCCGCGCAGGAACGCCCAGTCGTACTGAGAGTGGAAGTGGACGGAGACGGGCACGTCGTTACGCGGCAGGTGGCGCGCCGTGTGCACCTGCGGCTGGCCCATGGCGCGGTGCAGCGCCGCCACGTGGTAGTGTGGCAGCGGCAGGCGGCGCGGCGGCAGCGACAGACGCACCGAGAGCGCGCCGAGCATCAGCGCGGCGCACACGAACAGCAGGAGGCCCGGCCGAGACTGCATCAGCTCAGCGGCCGGCACCGGACGCGACCCGAGGCCGGCGTCGCACCGCATCGAGACGGGACAGCTGCACTCATATAGGGCACATCCCACACTCCCGGAACACGGATGAGGCTAATGTCAAAACACAGTTACAGCAAAAGTTCCGATTATTGGTTATTGACCGACAATGGGTCGCATATTGAAATTGATAACGTCGCATATTGCCGCAAAATAAAATTTAACGGGGGAACGCTCTACAAATAAAAACGGCAGCACGGGACAATGAGCTGGGTGATCCTCCGATTCGGTGGACAGAAATCTGCAACGAAGCTACGCTCCTTTTCCTCTCGAAATCATTTAATTCGCAAGTTAACTAGGGATACTACATCAAATCTGCGATGACTGATTCCATCAGTGATTGAGAAATTCAATGCAATCAGACAAGTTCGCGACTCACGAGTGTAGCTGGGTAAATTAACACCACTTTAAGCCGGCTGGCATTGAATCATCTATTGTTTAATACAAACATGCGTACCGTTTCTGCTGGTGTTTAGTTCCCGCAGCTCTACAAGCTGCACCACTACCCACCCGCCCGGGCGATGTGCGAGCGACCGAGTGCTGGGTCGCGGGGTCGGTCAGTCTATCGCCCCAGATGCGAGTGAGGTGGCGTCCGCGCAATACAAGACACGTCATGTAACTGTTTCTTCACGCGTGCAATCAAGTTCACGTGTAAATTATTCGCGGTAAGCAATTATATTATTGCAAAGAATCCCACCTCAACATATACCACAAGAAACATCCATATAAATTAAACAGAAATGACCGTTGGGCGTTGGAATATGAACATCTTTATTGGCACTCTCACAATCAACAGGCACTTGATGGACAGTGTGAAAGGAAGAATGCTGGTGGCTTAACGTTGACAAAAGTATTGTACTGGTCGCGAAAACGACACCATTGCCTTCCCGCGCCAGCCACACATCTGACCAGTGGACAGCGTTTCAACAACGTCGACGTCACACTATCTCAGCAGCAGTGGAGGGCTGTAATTGTCACCACCTAGAATCGGAAGCCGGCGGGCACGTAGCTCCGAGGGCTGGGCGTGACATACTGATGTTGGACGTCACGTTATCAAATCACAGCGTTGGCCGCGGCGGTCATGACGTTCAGCTGGTCCCGAAGACTGGCAACCAGCTGTTTGGTCTCCTCGTCTAGCTCCGAGTCCTGGCGCAGCAGCTCGACTGTCTGTTGCTGTGGGCGAAATAGTGAATCAAGTCAGGTCAAGTTATTCAGGGCAACAACTGGAGCACATTCAGGACATGTTGGGTCAGAGCAAAGCAATGGCGCAAAAAACGAATCAATGAATGCAAATGAATAAAACAATGAATGAAATAAACGAAACAATGGATGCTATGACTGCAACAATGGATGCTATGAATGCAACAATGGATGCTATGACTGCAACAATGGATGATATTAATGCAACAATGGATGATATGAATGCAACAATGGATGATATTAATGCAACAATGGATGATATGAATGCAACAATGGATTATATGAATGAAACAATGTATGATGTGAATGAAGCAATGGATTATATGAATGAAACAATGGATGATATTAACCCGCGCACTGCAGGGGGTTGATTCCCCCCCCCCCCCCCCTCAGGTTTTTCAAAGATAGCGAAAAAACGGCGGCGCGCAGCGCCGCCGGGTTTTAGCACACCTGTTAGGACATCAATTGCGCACACTTCGAGAAAAAAAATGACCTCGGGTCATCTCAGGTCAGGTCACCAGACCAGGTCAAGTGACCCCACCTCCAAAAATGTTTGCAGTTGTGCCAAAGCCAGAGTTTTTTTCACCGATCAGTTTGAAACTTACAGGATGTCATGAGGGCATAAGTACTTACAATTTGTATATCTCGGAATTTTGATATCGGTGACTTAAGGTCAGGTCAATTTCGTAACTTCCCATAAGTAAATGGGGAAATATACAAATGCTTCCTATTTCAAGGATATGCATGATATTATTCCAATTACTTCTGGATCATGTTATTATAGGATATTATTGATGATCCAAGTGTAATTTTTGTTCAGTGACCCCTATTGGGTCATTTGAGGTCATGCGAGGTCACCATCACTTTTGTGTTAATAACTCCCGACATAATGAAGATAGAGAAGTAAAACAGATATCAATGTGTTTGCCTCGTCGAGATACGTCTTCCCATATGCAACATGCCCTACTTGGGTCACCACTTGACCTTGACCTGAGGTAAAATTGTTAAGTTGACTTAACAAGGTCACCATGTATATCATTCGAAGCGCCTTGACAAGATAAACACAATGGCGTAAACAGTTTTTCGTTATAATTATTAAGTAAAAAGTGAATAGCAAAAAACGATTTAGCAAAAAACGGCGTTTTTTTTTCTTTTTGACCTCTGGAGCCTCAAATATTGACCTGAGATCAAATCTGAGGACACCTCAGCGATTGTAAATTTCACTGGCTGGCGTTTTTTTTTCTCTCGTTTGTTTCTAACTAGCATCGTTTCTGAGATATATCGGAATTTCTGGAGCGATGTCCTAAAACAGGAAAAACTGGAAAATTTGACCTTTGATGACCTCTGGTGACCTCAATTTTGACCTGACCTAAAAGAACACTGAATACTTTCGATAGAACATGTACCAAGCTATCAAATGCCCTTTTCCACTTCTCGCTACGTAGCGTAGTTTTCGAGATCTCAAGGGGGGAGGGGGCGGAAATCAACCCCCCCCCCCCTGCAGTTCGTGTTCGGTGCAAAGTCCCTGCAGTGCGCGGGTTAATGCAACAATGGATGCTATGAATGAAACGATGGATGATATGAATGAAACAATGGATGATATTAATGAAACAGTGGATGCTATGAATGAAACAGTGGATGCTATGAATGAAATAATGGATGATATGAATGAAACAATGGATGATATTAATGAAACAGTGGATGATATGAATGCAACAATGGATGATATGAATGAAACAGTGGATGTTATGAATGAAACAATGGATGATATTAATGAAACAATGGATTATATGAATGAAACAATGGATGATATGAATGAAACAATGTATGATATGAATGAAACAATGGATGATATGAATGAAACAATGGATGATATGAATGAAACAATGGATGATATTAATGAAACGGTGAATTAAATCATTGGCACCAGCAGGAAGAACCAAACAAAACATAAACAAAACAGGCATTTGGTCCGTAACCACCTAGCAAAGGGTACAAGAAAAGAGAAAAAACGCGTGTGTTTAGATTTCACCATCTGAAGAAAACCAGTAGAATCCAAAGGAGAATTTATCCCCGAGACTTTGGCGAATGTCGAGAAAAAAAAAACATCCATGTTTCTCTGATTACCTCCACCCACCACCCGTCCCGTCCCGTGTTCGGCACTCACCACCAGCTGTTTGGGCTCGGCGGCCGAAGCTCTGGCGGCCGTCGTCTCGGTGTCGCCCATCACGGGGCTGCCCTTGAGCGACATGAGCATCTCGCGCGGCCGGCGCCGGCGGATCGTGCTCGGTGCTTGACGCTGCACTGTCAGCGGGTCGAACTTGGGCGTGATGGCCGGCGTGGAGGCGAGCAGCGGTCGCGGCGGCTGCAGTGGCGTCACCAGGCTGGCCGAGGAGGAGGACGGCGTGGCGCGGGGGCGGCCCCGGCCGCGGCCCCGCGTCGGCTTCTGTTGCTGTACGGTCCGCTCAGCTTCGTTTAACACAGCGTCCACAGCCGAGAACACGGCCTCCTCTGCCGGCACCTGTCCGCCGGACACACGGACAGGTACACGGTTAGCGGGCGGACAGACACACAGAACCACCTCACACGCCCCGTACACAGGAGGTGGACACACCAGCACGGTCCGGCAACAGTGCTGGCACACCGATGCATGGGTTACCGATCGATACAGGAAAGCCAGACCGTGATCAGCCATTGCAATCAGTGTTGGATTTTTCATTTCATGACCTGGTCCCGGAGAGTAAAAATCCATAGGTGGAGAATAAAATTGTATTGTCAGGCAAATTAAGATTTTCATTTTTGTTTTAATTATTTTACTTGGAATGTAAAAAATCCTTATTTGTAATAGATATAAAATCCTTGAGGAAAATGTAATTATATTTTAACTACAATGTCGGTAAGATCAGACGGAAAGAGAGCAAATTTCCTGAACAAATATGAAGAGAGCAAAATTCTTTGGACGCAAAAAGTCCAGAAAATGGTCCAAATTCCAAGCCTGATTGCAATGGCTGTAACTTGACCAAACAAAGGACAAAACCTGACCAAGGAATTTCAGAATGAGAACGAAAGGAAGAAGTGACGTACGATTGCAGCCTCAAATGTACCATTCTATGAATAAATGGCAACGGAAACCACAGAGCTAATTCAAACTGCACAATTCCATCAGTTCAGTGAACTGTTTGACTCATTACACACCCGTTCGCTGTCTTCCCAGAGCCCTGCCTTCTGGGCCGAGGGTATTTTGAGCCGCGCCAGTTTGAACATGCTGTCGATGTGTGCGCAGGCCTGCTCAGTGGCGCGGTGCATCTCGTAAACTCGCCTATCCACTGCCGGGTATGACAGACAGATCAGTCGGCGTAGTCCACTGCAGCAGACTACAATCATTAATGTGTTGTCGAAAAGAAAGAAAACACAGGACTGAACACATTGCTGTTGTGGTGAAAAACACGGTAACATTGATAGCGAAGTCACATAAAATGTTGGATACATCATCCACGGCAATGTCATTATGGCTTACCTTCCATGTCAAACTGTTTTAACAGCACCTCCAGCTTTTGCTTTCGCTCGTCATCCTCGGTGAACTTTTTCCTCGCGCCCTTTCTCGGCGGCATATTTTCAGTAGTGTATATACACGCTGCAAGTCCTGTAAAAATGGGTTTGTGTCAGGCTCATGCAAACCGTTGCCAGTCCGTGTGTCTCAGTCGGGAGAGCGCTGGACTAACAATCTGACTCGCCGTGGTAAGATGGGTTCAGGACGCTCCGGCGCTCACTACTTGCTGCTGGCGCGAATGGCTCCCGACAGTGCCAGCGGCCCGATTAGCGTTAGAAGAAGCCGATCGTGTATATCGGGGGATATTAAACACTGGAGTTCAATCGGAAGCCTTCATCGTAAGGATTCTCGACTCCTTCAACT
This sequence comes from Chirona hameri, assembly GCA_036785665.1. Lineage (NCBI taxonomy): Eukaryota > Metazoa > Arthropoda > Thecostraca > Balanomorpha > Balanidae > Chirona > Chirona hameri. The sequence continues at coordinate 194,969 of JAXIVJ010000262.1, read as the reverse complement.
CTCAGACCAGATAAAATTCACTCACAGACCCTCTCAGGGATGACTAGGTCTCGTCTGAAAAGCAGACGGCCATAAATTGTAAAGCTGTTCTCGGGGCTTCTTCCTGCATAATGCACGACAGCTGTAGTTATCAAAACGCTGAAGATAACAGCCCCAATTATCTTCGAAAGCCACATTGTGATAACTTATCAGAGCATAATCGGGAGACCTAACAGAAGCCAGGGGTTGTTAGGAGCATAGGAGCAGGAGTAGCTGAAATAGCAATGGGGGCCCAGTTATCTGTGACACTGCTCACTCATAAGCAAAGCTTTTTGTAGTTAATGTCAGTGTCCCAAAATTTGAAAATTTGGGTGGGAAATGACATCCAAATGTGAATAATGTTCCACTCTCACTCCCCATTATAGGAGTGAATTTTCCACTCCAAAATTATGAATTGTGATATTGATTCTGACATAAATACTGACTAAAAATACATGATTTCAATGAAAACTACTGCTTTTCATATTCAAAGCAGAACTCAATAGTGTACCCTTTTCTACATAATTTTCCACTCTCGTGGTCTTCTTCTTGGCTAAAAATGTCCACTCTGACAACCAAGCAAAAATTAAATTTTGGGACACTGGTTAATGTTGGCAAAGTTAATTGATTCCAAGGTGATGAGTAACCAACATTTGTGGTCTCAGCTGTTAACTTTTAGAGGAAAATAAAAGGGTTTCCCTCAACATTGGGCTGTGGAAATGTCTGGTGGCTGCAGATGAGAGGAAAGAAAAAGGGGTCAGATGGAATATTTTGGGCAGAGAAGTTAACAACATGGGCTGCTGAAGTTGTAATGTTGCATGATTATATGAATATGTCATGGCCCTATGTCTCTACTTCGGTACAACATACAGGTCACCACTAATCCTTTATCTATCCACTAATGTTTAGGTACAGCAAGCTTGGAAAGTATAGAAACAACACCCAACAGTGGACGGAAAAGATGTCTGCCTCCGCTTGCTGCACACGGTCACCACCATTTGACCTGATACCACTGACAATGCAGAGCCAGCCAGTGTGTATGGAAAACATGGGATCAGACATCCATATTGCACAGCAAAGTGATGTCACTGTCATTTCACCAGTGATGGCCTACCCTACGCTACGCTACGAAATTGCGCTACGCTACGAAATTGCGCTACGCTAAGTTTGGTTTTAGGCCAAAGCTACGCTACCGAATTACGTTACGTTATATTTTGCTACGTTACCGATTACGCTATTTTTCATTAAACGTAGCTTAGAATATATCGTACTACGATACAGCAGATACCAGGAAAATCAACAGTATGTAACGGTGATTTCCTCGTTTATCAAGATTTCTAACTTTGCCTATCAACCAGCCGCCATTTGGTGACAGACAGTTGCCAAGATATTCGTACACAGTCATAAAGCATCATCATTAGTGAAAATCATTGGTGCAAGGGTCATAGCTAACCTATATTCAAACACCTTTAATTAATTGTTGCTGGTGTATGACACCTAACCCGACATTGACTGGCGGGCCAATAGTATCCTTCTAACGACCATTCGCAATAGCAATATATCAGAAACCAAAAAGCTATCAAGCTCCAAGTTTAACCAGCATTAACTTGTCCGCTCTTGTAGCTCAGATGGGAGAGCGCTGGGCTTTAAACAGTAGACCTCACCCAGTGTGGCAGGCTGGGTTCGAGTCGCTTCGTCGCTCGCTATTTGCCCCTGACTAGGATGGCCTGCGGCCGGTGGCAGCAGTCGCGTTCAGGGTCAGGTGACGCCAGAGGGCGGGGCGAACCTTGTCTAGGTATGTTCGGGTATGTACAACTATCGCTTCTAAATTCGCCGGTTACCAATAATTTTGAGGTCTGATGGTGGGGTCATGGGGCCTGAACAACAAGCTCCGCTTATCGCGGAATCTGACCTCGGTAATCCATCCACTCAAAAGATTCGGACTAAATGTATAAAAAGGATTTCAAACTGAGACAAATGTCGAGAACTTCTTTTATGATACTGCAAATTCAGTGACGTCACAATCTACGAGTTTGATGGAAACTAAGTTAAACTTAAAATAAGCCGTAAAAATCTAGGCTTTATGCAAACTCAAAGAAGATCAAAATACCGCTTTTGCTACAAAACTGTTCTCTTGGATTTTCAAAACATTTGTGACAAACAGTATTCGCGTCTCGACTGAGGAGCAAGATTTGCCCAATAACTTTCGGCTAAAACACCAGTCAACGGCGAGTTAAATCAATAACATATGGCGCCTTAATTGCAAAGAAACAGGGAAACGGTAATCTAGCCACCGATCCATAAGAAGTTAGAATTTAACAATAAGGTTATCCCTCAGCTGTATATCATACCAATGAGATGCCCCTTACCATCAGCAACATATGATATGCAGAGCAGCGCCACGGTTTTGTGTCGGGGAGGGGCAAACCAAAGTCGGGGGCCCCATTGGAGAAGGGACTTCCCGGCTATTTTCGTGAGGGCGGAGGGCCACGCAAAACAAAAATCCGACGTTTTCCTAGGGGCTTCCTCGGAATCAGTTGTGGTTTTATAAGTCTTCTCTGAAGTATCGCATGAACAGCTTTCCCGGTTATTGTCGTAGGGGCCTATGTGGAGTTTTTATCGGTTGTCTTTTTAGGGGCATCTTAGGAGCTTGTCTCGGCTGTCTTTTTGCGGCATTCTTGGTGCTTGTGTCGGCCATCTCTTTAGGGGCTATTTGGAGCTTGTGTGGTTGTTTTTAGGGTCTTCATGGAGTTTGCCTCAATTGTCGTAAGGGCCTCCTTGGAACTTGTCACGATTATCTTTTTAGGTGCCTCCTCGAACATCTCCCGGTTGTTATTTCAATGAGCGACTCGCAACTCATTCCAATTGTCGATATGCATTTAGTAACTGCTCAGTATTTAGGTATATTTCCGAAGGGCCTCCCTTTATTTTTATGGGGCCTTCTTAACCCTCGCCCTGGTGGTGAGGGGGAGGGGGTCATTTGATCCCCACCCCTTGATTTTTTATGGAATAGCGGGGAAACGGCGCCGTGCAGTGCCGCCAAATTTGGTAGTTATTCGGGCATCAATTATCCACATTGTGTGAAAGTTTTAACCGCAGGTCCTCTCAGGTCAGGTCACTTGAAGTGACCTTACCTCAAAACATGTTTGTGGTCGTGCCAAAGCCACAGTCTCTGTCCGAGAGATTTGAAACTTGCAGGACTTCATGAGGTCATAAGTACCTACAATTCGTTTATCTCGGATTTTTTTGCATCGGTGACCTAAGGTCAGGTCAATTTCGTGACCTCCCCATTATAAGTCAATGGGAAAATATACAAATGCTTCCTATTCTGAGAATATGCAATTGGATCAAGCCAGGGGCGTAGGGAGGATTTCGCCCAGGGGAGGGGGGGGGGGCAAATGGGATCAGAGGGGCCCTCGTAGCCAAGGGGGCCCACATCATTAAAACAGTACAGTACGTTGTATGTTGTAAAACAACGACAAATACGTTTTCGACAACGAAAAAAAATCCTTTTTTGAAAAGCACAAAATTTCGAAAATCCGAGTCATTTTTGTATATTTTGTAATTTTCTTTTTTTCAAAAAAATGTATTTGCAATTTTCGTCAAAACTCAAATTTCTATGATTTTTGCAAGCATGTATTGTTTTTCCACCAAGAATTACATGACATGACGTGATTAAAACGTCATTATCTCACAAAGTAATCCACCATTTTCATTGAAATGTTGTGATAAGACGTAGAATTGATGCAGCATAAGGTACTGAAGGATTGACGTCGATATCTATTATTGTTTTCAAGTTATTGAGAAAATCCGAGAGGGGGGCCAGATTCTGCCACTTCCAGCAGGGCGCGGGTTAATGCAAATATTATCCTGAATCTTATTCAATTCGGATTCAGGAAACAACACAGTACGTACATGCCGATTGTTCAAATGTACGATGAAGTTTACAAAATCTCTACAAAATAACGAAATGACATGCTCCACCTTGATTTACAGAAAGCTATGGATACAGTTTGCTTGGCAATTCTCTTGAAACAAAATACACCGCATTGTGATACGAGGGGACTCTACAACACAATAGTCATATATTAATAAGAGGCATAAAATGGCAATAATAGATGAGGTTGCATCCAAGAAACAAATGATGAAAATTGGTGTCCCACAGGGTTCAATTTTAGGTCCTCTTTTATTTATTCTCTATATTAACGACACCAGCAATACAACAGAAATAGGTACCTTTTACTTACTTGCTGATGATATACGGCAATTTATATTCAAGCTAGAAATATTGAAGAGCTGCAAATAAAGATTAATGAATTAATTAAAATGTAAATATATTATCACTAAATGCATCAAAGACAAATTACCAAATCCATTCAAGATCAGTGACGTGACAAGATCTTGACATAGTATTAAATGATACACCAATCATGAGAAACCCATGCATTAAATACTTAGGAGTTCTTGTAGATGAAAATCGTAAATGGAATAGTCACATATATAGTGTAATATGTGTGATAAACCGTAATATATAGGAGTTATCGAAATATTCAAGCTTTATTTATCCTCACAGCAACTTCGATTGCAGTACAATGCATTAATTCCGCCCCATCTAAATTATTGTGTAGTGATCTGGATTCTGGGGTAGGAATTATGACACTAATATTTTTTAAAAAAAACTTCGATAGTGCGGAAACGAGCGATTTGTCCGCCCCTGTAGCTCAGTGGGAGAGCGCTGGGCTTCTGACCTTTCCTGGTAGTGGCAGCCCGAATTCGAGTCAAAGTCAAAGTCTACATTACCAAAGCCTCGTACTCCTCTCAGACGTTACTAGCATACACTGAAAAACAATGAGAACTTGCACTGGTCTTCCTTCGAGAGCCTCACCAGCGTTCGACCGGCAGACCACCTCTACCACCACAGGACCCTCTAAGGGCCAGCAGAGTCCTCTACAGATCGGCAGGGGCCTCTAAAGGCCGGCAGATGGCCATCTGCAGATCGGCAGGGCCCTCTAAAGTCCGGCCGAGGGCCCTCTACACTCATTCTACAGATTGGCTGGGACACTGCAGATCGACAGGGCCCCTACAGACTGGAAGAGGGCCGTCTACAGGTCGGCAGGGCCCTCTAAATGCCGGTAGATCTCCTTGCCCTCTACAGATTGGCAAGGAGATCTACAGATCGGCAGGGCCCTCTAAAGGCCGGCAGGGCCCTCTAAAGGCCGGCAGAGGGCCCTCTATAGATTGGCTGGGGCACTCTACAGAACGACAGGGCCCCTAAAGGCTGGAAGAGGGCCCTCTACAGGTCGACATGGCCCTCTAAATGCTGGAAGAGGCCCTCTACAGATTGGCAGGACGATCTACAGATCGGCAGGGCCCTCTAAAGACCGGCAGAGGGACCTCTCCAGATCGGCAGGAACCCTCTACAGATTGGCAGGGCCATATAAAGGCTGACAGAGGGCCCTCTACAACCGGAAGGGGCCATCTAAATGCTGACAGGGGCCCTCTGCAGATCGGCAGGCCCTCTACATGCTGGAAGGGCCCTCTAAAGGCGGGCAGAGGGCCTTCTACAGATCGGCAAGGCTCTCTAAAGGCCAGTATAGGGCCCTCTATAGATTGGCTGGGACACTCTGCAGATCGACAGGGCCTCTAAAGGCTGGAATAGGGAGGTAAAATAGGGAAGTAAAAATGGAAATGGAATAGGGAAGAAATGTAGAGGGCCCTGCCGACCTACAGGTCGGCAGGGCCCTCTACAGGTCGGCAGGGCCCTCTAAATGCCGGAAGAGGCCCTCTACAGATTGGCAGGGCGATCTACAGATCGGCATGGCCCTCTAAAGACCGGTAGAGGGCCCTCTCCAGGTCGGCAGGAACCCTCTACAGATTGGCAGGGCCCTATAAAGGCTGGCAGAGGGCCCTCTACAACCGGAAGGGGCCGTCTAAATGCTGACAGGGGGCTCTCTGCAGATCGGCAGGCCCTCTGCATGCTGGAAGGACCCTCTAAAGGCGGGGAGAAGGCCCTCTACAGATCGGCAGGGCCCTCTAAAGGCTGGCAGAGGGCCCTCTACAACCAGAAGGGGCCATCTAAATGCTGACAGGGGGCCCTCTGCAGATCGGCAGGCCCTCTACATGCTGGAAGGGTCCTCTAAAGGCAGGAAGAGGGCCCTCTACAGATCGACAGGGCCCTCTAAAGGCCAGCAGAGGGCCCTCTATATATTGGGTGGTGCACTCTGCAGATCGACAGGGCCCATAAAGGCTGGAAGAGGGCCCTCTACAGGTCGGCAGAGCCCTCTACAGGTCGGCAGGGCCCTCTAAAGGTCGACAGGGCCCTCTAAATGCTGACAGGGGCACTCTACAGATCGGTAGGGCCCTTTAAAACCTGGTAGAGGGCCCTATCCACATTGGCTGGGGCCCCTTTCTACGTATTTACATATACATGCCTTTAACAGACAAGCAAGTGCTGTTATTTATTCGTGTTACGATTTTGTTATCGGTTCGTGGGCATTCTTGTATGCGACGTAAGGCGTTTTGCGGGTGTCTGACACCATCAAAAACACTGGGGCCCTCACTCGGTCGCCAGAGGGGCCCCCTGCCTCCAGGGGGGGGGGGGGGGGGCATGACCTCCTTGCCCCCCCCCCCCTTGCCTACACCCTTGGATCAAGCCAATTATTTCAGAATCATGTTATTTTGGCTCATTCTTGATGACCAAGGTGCAATTGTTGCTCAGTGACCTTTGCAAGGTCAGCTGAGGTCATCTGAGGTCACCAACACCTTTGTTGCCAATAACTCTTGATAGAATAAAGATAGAAACGTGCAAATGACACCAGTTTGTCTCGTTGAGTCGCGTCGCCCCATATGCAACATGACCTACCTTGGTCACCAAATGACCTTGACCTAAGGTCAAATTTTGAAGTTGACCTAACTAGGTCACCAGTAATGTTTGAAAGCACCTTGACAAGAAAAACATGATGGTGTTAAAATTATTGTTCAATGCTTAACCAATGAAAAGTTATTCACGAAAAACTTTTTGGGAAAAAATGTCCTTGTGACCTTTGGTGACCTCTGGAGCCTAAACTGTTGACCTGAGCTAAAATCTGAGGATGCCAGTTGGGATTGCATTTTTGCAAGAGCTTTCAATTGGTTTTCTGTTTGTTCTTAGCTATCATAGTTCCTGATATATTTGGGGTGTTTGAACTTTGAAGAGAAGTCCTAAAACTGGAAAATCTGACCTTGGCTAACCTTTGGTGATCTCAATATTGACCTGAGAAAAAAAAATACCTGAAGTAACTTTGAATGTCCTTGTTGAGATCTTTCAAACGCTTTTATCCGCATCTTTCTAGCCCTTTTAGTTTTCAAGTTAGGGGGGCTGGCATTTTGATAGGAGTATAGGTTCATACTTTACTCTTCTTAAACACTGTATTTCAGAAACTTTGGTCAGTTTTTGCATGAAATTTGTGTCACCATAATGATTGTCTACCAATACTAACTAAAATAACCAGAGGCATCCACATCATAAAGCCAGTTCTTTTCATGGGGCTGTTCCAACACCCGCAACCAAATTAGGTTGAGGCTTCATTTTCTCCACCAGTTGTTCCAGTGCCTCAACTAAAATCAGTTGAGCCTCCACCAACCTCAACCAGTTGAGTAAAACCTCCACCACTCAGTGAGCGGATGACCATTCAGCGAGTGGTTGAGGTTGGTGGAGGAAAGTTAATGTTGTGATAACAGTTATGGTGCACTGTCACACATTAAAGGCATGCTGTCCATGCTGTTTAAATTGGAAATCTCCACCATCCACTCCTGAGCTCCGCTCCACAGCACCTCAACCGGCAGGATAACAACCTATTCCGGTTGAGGGTGCTGGAACAGCCCCATGAAAGCCCCCGATAGGTTTAATCTTCTCCATGGTTTAATGATGAAACCCAACAAGTTTGGGGAGATCCCCTGGCAGCAGAGTCCATGCAAATAGCAAAGCAATTATGTGCAATACAAATGTTAATATTTTCCGGTGAAATATGGTACTCCATACCTAATGCCCAATGCTGACTGAGATTGGCTTTATCTAGTGAGCTCGATGAGAACGTGTCCTACAGCCCTTATATCCCGATGACGGTAATATAAGGTTAATGCTCAACAATCAATGAAAAACACGCACAAGCTAACAAAAGATACGAACATAAACGTCGCGAAACAAACACAAAAACAACAACGCGCGACGACCACCCCACCGCGCGAAAACGACGTACGTTTCAAAATATTGTGGCGGATTTATTCGCTTCCAGATCTGGAAGCAATAACTACCGATACCCAAATTCCTTTCTCGTTACAAACTTTTCTCTCTCAGGAGAGCAGCCGTGGGCTTTCGTTGCCGCGATAAACATCGCACACAAAAGGCTAGGCTTGTATGTACCGTGAATATTGTATTTTATCTACCGTGGGATATTGCAACGTCTCGAAATAGGTGATCGGAGTGTTTGCCAGAGTTTGTTATAAATAAGTTTCGTAGCATCCAATATGCTTTCTGAATTGTTGAAAGAGCATCAGGCAAAACAACAAGTACAGAAGCAGATTCAAGGTGGGCTAGCAAGTAGCAACATCAACATATAATTTTTTAGCGTTGATATCTATCCCTGTTGTGACAATTTGTGCACTGACTGCCTGATGCCTATATTATTGTGTCCTGTTGGCTTGTGATGTGACATGCTCAACCTCAAATGCAGGCCACATTTGAGGTTAAGCATTTGTCAAAAATACCACTAATAGGGGTAAACAACTGTAATCTTGGACACCCTAACACCAGACTTCATGCTATTCATATTGGTGATGCAGCATGTCAGTATTGGCTACATCACCAATTGCAATAGCCTGACAAGTTTTGCATTAGGATGTGTCCAGGGTTACTGTTGTCTACCCTACATTGACATGGCACTTTAGGACCCCTGCCCAAACAAACCTAGATCTAGGACAGAGTGACCCAGTAAGTTTTCACTTCTCCGATGCCACTAGGAGTCAGTGTCTGGAAGCTCAAATGTGTCCTGGGCTGCTGTGAATGCTTGTGGATTTTGCTCATGTTCCACTTTCAAAAATATGCTTTATGTCGTTCTTTCCAGATACCAGACGCAAAGAAGCACTGGTAGCATCAAATGAACTGACTACAGCACTGGTTGACCACCTTAATGTTGGGTTAGTTTGTCAATTGTCATGTAACCTTTGACATTGTGAGCAGTGTCTCAACACAACATCTATCTATGATATTGAGATATTTGATCTGATCTATGAGATATTTACCAATCATCACACATCATCAATTTTTTGCTGTAATGCAAATGTTCATATTGTGCTAGGGTGCAGGAACATATAAATAACAGAACAGTTATGAAACAACCATTATAAACTGTTTCTCTTGAAACATCACCAACCTAGGCTCAGATTCTAACTAATATGGGCCTTGGGGTCATTGCCTCTTGTCACCCCCTTTATTAGCTCACTGTCTAGCTTTTTGGTGCAACCAAAGATGATTATTACATCTCAATTGCCCCCTGGTAGCCATCTCCATTGTCTCCAGTATGTCTGTTCCTGGCAGCGTGACAGGTCTCTCAGTTTTCTCCTGGTAGCCACTCATCTGTCTCCTCCATCTCATCTGTCTCTTTCTCTGGCAGTGTGGCCCAGGCCTATCTGAACCAGAAGCGGCTGGACGCTGAGGCAAAGCAGCTGTACCAAAATGCTGCTGCCTTCTCCCGCCAGAGCCAGCAGTGGCTCCAGCTCATGGAGGGCTTCAACACAGCACTGAAGGAGCTCGGAGATGTCGAGAACTGGGCACGCACCATCGAGGCCGATATGCGTATCGTCTCAGACGCTCTGGAGCTCAGCTACAAGGGTACTGTGACGTCTTCCATGTGACATCTTCAGCCTCAGGCTCTCTACTGGATGTGTGTATTGTTTATCGCTGTGACCATTTGTTTAGACTGCTGCACTGATCGCTGTGATTATAGCCCCCATGACTTTATCCGGATTCCGAGTACGCATCAACATTTCCCCGTGTTCACCGCAAACCGACCGTCACCCGCTCTCGCTGTCTGAACCGCATCGATGATGGGGACTTTCTGTGTGACCTACAAACCACCGATGGGGGGGGGGGGAGTCTTTATCTCAAATACCGTCGCCGATAAGTGGAGCTCCTTTATGTCAAATTTTCTACCGATTCTCGATGCACACGCTCCGCTGCGGGATGTCAGGGTTCGCAACCCCACCGCGCCTCCAGTCTCCGACCAGACTCGGTCGCTCATGGCCCAGCGCCGCGCAACCCTGCGCCAGGCAGGGCAGAGGTTCTCAGTACCGAGAACTCGACCGAGCCGTCCGTCCGGTCCGCCATTCGCCGGGACACACATCTAGCAATAGGCCAGCGCATATTTTTCAATAGGCCAGCGCATACGCGAACAAGGCGCACATACCGTCTGGCGGAACATGATAGCCGTCATAGGCGACAAAAAGGCGGCGTAAAAGGTTCAGCCGCAGGGACCCGCCGAAGACCTGAACGCGTATTTTGTGTCTGTGGGCCCCAGAGTTGCGGCAGAAATGGCCGCTGGTGGCGCGCCCCGCCCCTTGCCTGCCGCGAGTCGGCGCCTGCTCATTAGTTTTATCCCCTATTGAGAATTAGTTTCACTTACTCGTACCATCGCCACCGTAATTCGTATGCGTAATTCTCCAGCACGCGGTGCGGACGGAATCTGTATCCGAGTCATTAAAGCCATAATCCCTGCTATCGGTGACGTCATCCTTCACATCGTCAACTCCTCACTTACCCTGGCCGAATTCCCCGACTCCTGGAAACATTCCATCATTCCCCGATCCACAAGTCTGGCGACCCATCTGACCCATCAAACTCCCGTCCAATCTCAATAATTCCTGTCATCTCCAAAGTGGTAGAGCGGGTGGTGCAGAAGCAACTCTACTGCTACCTATATCCGACAATCATCTCCTCTCCCCTTCCCAGCACGGTGTCCAACCCCATCACTCCACAGAAACCGCGCAACTGTCCATCACCGTGTGGTTTGAATGTCGTGTGAGAGAGCAGGAGTTTCCTACACACCGATCGCATGCTTTCCGCCACCGATAGCGGGGAGATATCAATACTGTGCCTCCTCGATTTAAGTAAAGCTTTTGACGTCATCGACCACGACCTCCTCCTGCACAAGTTGCAGCTGCATGGAGTCACACCACTTAGCTCCGTTCTTTCCTCCACGGCAGGGTCCTAGGATTATTACATATGCCAAATCTTGCCTGTCTTTCCTCCACAGGCTCTCCATATCATTACATCCCATAAATCAGTATCAGGGTTCCAATTAGCCAATACATTTTTTAATAAGGAGTGGAAAATTTACAGGAAAAAGGAGAAGAAATTAGTATCTCATAGGGTGTCGTTTTTTCGCCCTTAATTTCCCCAATGGTAGGGACACTGCTCACGGACACACCCGAAACGTGACACCAGGCGGCCGCGACCACTCGCAAACACCATGGGCGTCTTTCATGGGTCGGCCTGGGGCCTTTGTTGTTTAGCATCTTTGCTAACGGACATGGCGTCGTTTTCTGAAGGCGGCGTGGTACAGTATGTGGGAATGACACTCGGTGCTGTATGTGGATGACACTCGGTGCATATCACCGCCCACCGGCAAAAAGGGCGACCCACCAGCGCTCATCTCACGCTTGGAGCAAACTCTCGCCACCAGGGGGCGTAGCTTCTCCAAACAAGTTGGGGGGGAGGGGTGGCTGAGCTGGGAAAACTCGCTTAAAGTACCATCAAAATCCACACTAAAATACAGATTTCTCCCCGGATTTGACCCACTTTCTCGTCCAGTGCGGGGGGGGGGGGGGGAGGGGGCTGAAGCCCCCTCAACTGAATAGGAAACTACACCCCTGCTTGCCACACTAGATACTTGGTTTCGCGCGAACGGCCTAAAAAACTCAGCTCATCGTTTACGGTAGCCGCCAAAATTTGCGCAGTCTGCAAACTTTCCAGGTCACCTTCCGTGACGCAACCTCCCAACCTGTGAACGAAGTCAAAAATTATTGGCATTACTTTCGATCAAACCCTGTAGTGGGGACGCTCATGTGTCCCACGTTCAGCCGCTGCTGCATAGGCATCTTGACCGGCCTCTCCCATGTGCGCCACCACACTGGTCACAGCGCTGGTCTTCTCGCACGTCAGATACTGCATATCCGTATACGGCAACAGTACTCAGAACCTGGACCAATTTTTTTTACAAATCTTGAACTTTGCTGCTCGTACCCATTTTCGGACGTTCCAAATTCATGTGTCTCATGTGTCATTCATCATGTGTCTGACCCTGCGGAAAGCACTAGGCTGGCTGACTTCCCACCAGCTCGCCGACGCAGCCACGCTCAGCATGGCACACAAAATCATGGCGAATGGCAAGCCGGACGCGCTCGCAAGCGCCTTCCACGCAAACAACTCTGTTCCGCGCCAGATCCACCAGGCAGGACCAGCAGCTGCAACGTCCTCCCGCTCCCATAGAACGGAGGCGGAAAGCGGCAGCGTACTCCTGCAGAGCACCCGCTCTGTACAACAGGCTCCCACACTGACATCTCGCAGCTGGGGCCTGCCAGCTTTTACGCGCGCGGTGAAGCGACACCTCTTAGCCAACAACATACTGATCTCAGTTACCCGTGTGTGTCGTGACGTATGTAAATGCTTGTGGTTTTAGGCTGTGACTGTGGTGTTTGCTTTTCCCTGCATGTTTTACTCCCGTACTTGAATCGGGGCTTAATAGCCACGCCAATTTGTGGATGGCCCACGAGGTAAATACATACATACATACGTGGGTAAGATTTGCTATGATTGCCTGGATACAATACCCGGATGAGATTTGCTGTCAATCCTTGTTGGTGCCAGTTGGCTTTGCCGCTTGGTGATGTTCAGTGCGCTGTGTGGTGATCAAATGTGCGGTTTAGCGGGCAGCATATCTGGCTCATCAGAATTACACACGCACGCACAGCCACGCACGCACGCAACGCACGCACGCACGCACGCACGCACGCACTCTCTCTCTCTCTCTCTCTCTCTCTCTCTCTCTCTCTCTCTCTCTCTCTCTCTCTCTCTCTCTCTCTCTCTCTCTCTCTCTCTCTCTCTCTCTCTCTCTCTCTCTTCTCTCTCTCTCTCTGTCTCTCTCTCTCTCTCTCTCACTCTCTCTCTCTCATCTCTCTCTTCTCTCTCTCTACTCTCTCTCTCTTCTCTCTCTCTCTCTCTCTCTCTCTCTCTCTCTCTCTCTCCTCTCTCCTCTCCCTCTTCCCTTCCAGCTCCCTACCCTTCCCCTCCCCTCCCATCCTCCCTCCCTCCCCTCCCTCCCTCTCCTCCCCTCTCCTCACCTCACTCCCTCACATCCCCTCCCTCCCCGTCAAACCTCCCCCCTCCCCCTCCCCCTCCCCTCCCTCCCCTCCCTCCCTTCTCTCCATCTCCTCCTCTCTCCCTCCTCTCCCTCCCTCCCTCCCCTACCCTCCCCTCCCTCCCTCCCCTTCCCTCCCTCTCCTCCCTCCCCTCCCCTCTCTACTTTGCACTGTTGGCTTTACTGTTCATTTCAAACATCACATTTTGTCATTCGAAAAATCTCATCAGTTTCGGTGTTTTATCTGACAGCCCCCTGGCCACTAGGGGCGTCGCAACTTTCCGTATGGTTGGGGGGACGGAGGCATTTTGAAGCCGATTCTTTCCATGCAACGCCCATAGGCTGTAATGTTAAAAGCCGAAAATGTTGGGGACGCGTCCCCCCCCCCCCCCCCCCCCCCCCCCCCCCCCCGCTTCCGACGCCCATGCTTTTTCCCGGTTTCCGCCGGCGGTTTATTGCATAATCAATCGTTCAATCAATAATAATTTTCATTAAATAATGCTGTCATTAAATCATATGGTTCACATTTTGACACGACATGAGGTCGCAATCCTCTGCGTGCGTGTGCGCGTGAGTGTGCGTGCGTGTTTGGTTTGTAGACGCATGAATCCCACGCACTGGAAGCAGCAACGGCCGACGCCCATGCTGGCAGCGTTGTCTTTGGATACTGGCTGCATGTACTTGATCAATTGTCCTGATCAGTGCCATGTAACTCCATGTAACTCCATGTAACGTGATCAGTGCCATGTTCTGATTGTCCGCTGCCGCTGTTCCAGCCCACCGTGAGTCGACGTAGGCAGCACGGCGGCGCCGATGTGCCGCCCCTCCGGCACACGTGTGTCCTCGCTGCGCAGGTCTGGCTGCACCGTGCGAGGCGGTAATGTGCACCTGTGGCCCATGGGCGCCCACCGCTCGCTGCTGCCGGGTGTCGGAAGCGTGCATTGCTCCAACTCATCGCCTCTGCTTCATCTGAAGAGACTGAGGAGTCTACTGAGGTGGCAGGTCAGCCCCACGTCCTGCAGTCACGCTATCCTGTGTCGCGCACAGACTTGTATTCAATTCAATCAATCGACTCAAGTTACTCCCGTCGTGTGGTCAGCCCTTCAGGTACTGATAAAGGTCAGGGTTCGCCACCAGACCGTACGCTAGCGGAGATGCAAGTTTAGTATCTAGACATGCGTGTTAGCATACCCAGTCTACGTATACAATTTGCATCACAGCTAGCGTACGGTGTGCCAGCGAACCCTGATCGTTATCAGGACCCGAAGGGCTGACAAGACGGGTGTAACTTGAGTCGATTGATTGAGTTAAATAAAAGTAAGTCTGGTCACGGATATGAATGGCTGAGCTGCTGACACAGTGGGAATTATTGGGACCACGGCCCTCCGCTCATCAAATGAGGCAGACAACACGTTATTGTGTTACCAGAGGTCATTTATGTATCGATTCAGTTGTGCGCGTGCAGGCAGTGTGTACATATTGGTCCCGCACCGCCTATTTTGTTGAATGAAATCCGACTGAGTATTTGGTGATGGAGCACACGTTATCACTCATGTACTGTAATGTCGCTTTTCGAAGGCAGGGGCTGTGTCTCGTCATTTAATGGACGATATTGCATCTGTTCGGAGAGATGAATTAGTTTTGTTATCCCATATTGGTGTTAAATATATCCGGTGAATGTACGAATTTGTGTTTGAAAAAAGCTAGATGTCCGTGTATCACCACCAATGCATCAGCGCTGTATCAGCGCTGTATCAATATCATCAGCGCTGTTCCAGATTGGTACGCAGACTTGGAATTCACGGGATTCAAGTACCTGACAGGCCTGTGAACACCCGAGCCATTAGCTTTGTTATAGCCTATTGCACGACAACAACTTTCCAAACACACCGTCTTACTTTCTGGATTTGAACACAGTTGGGTCGAGTTATTACAAGGCACAAATCGAATTCCGAATATTGACGTGTTTGAGTACGACACATCTTCGTTGTACCTCCCTTGGGAAGCAACCAGATGAACGGCTCAATATTCCAATGTCATTTATATCACAATATCAACCATTGTACTATCCTCAGAAGTACAGGCCGCTCTTCTCTTCAGCTTCAGTCAGAGAGGCCGATAAAAACGCACACTTAGCAAGACTCGTGCCTCGACAGACTGCCCACTTTGTCATCTCATTGGCATCACGTGTAGCACGATGTGAAGACAGCAATCTCTCGGACAGCTCGAAGACTCAGTACCGCCAAAATGGCGGCCAATTCGATCGCGTCACAAATCACCACAGCACACGCACCGTCGTCATCGCCATACACAGAAAACCATAGTCACCACTGCCAGTACCGAGACACCAGCGTTCACCAGCGTTCACCAGCGGTACGCGCGATGGTCCGTGACGAGTGCACATGCACCATATACGTCCAGCACACGCCTGTATCTGGCGCCGGCCTCACTTGCCCCGTTGCCGTTCGATGGCTTTGATCTCGTCCGTGAGCGGCTGCTGCCGCTGTATCTTGGCGAGCTGGTCGGCGTCGGGCGTCACCTGGCCCGACTTCACCTTCTCGGCCAGCTGCGTCACATCCTTCAGTTTCTTCTTCAGGTTCTTCAGCTTGGTGCGCAGCTCAGCTTCCTCTGCCGCGGACGGCGGCAGGTCCGGCGCCGCCGCGATCGACGTCTTGGACAGCTGCTCCACCAGGCTCTCGTCTATCACCGGAGCAGGAGGCTCGCTCTTCTCAGACTTTTTCTTAGACTTGGACTTCTTTGCCTTCGCGGCGGGAGCTGTGCGTAAAAGGTTCGAGTCAGGGAACGTGTTCGGGTCTAGGGGCACCGCGACTGCCACCGTCCTATGGCGCTCATAATTATAATCAGGTGTTTGAGCAAGACTCAGGGGCCGTTCCAGCGGCGACCTCAGCCGGAAGAGGTTTTTCATCCCGCCGGTTGAGGCGCAGTGGAGCGGAGCACGGGAACGGACGGTAGAGATTTCCAATGTAAACAGCATGGACAGCGCGCCACTAATGCGCGACAGTGCGCCATAACTGTCGTCAACTAACGCTAACTTTCCTCCACCAGCCTCAACCGATCGCCGAGCAGTAGAGATTTTGCTCAACCGGTTGAGGTTGGTGGAGGGCCAACCGCTTTTAGTTGAGGCGCGGGAACGACCGGTGGAGAAAATGAAGCCTCAACCTAATCCGGTTGAGGGCGCTGGAACAGCCCCATTGACATAACGAGGAGAGCGCAGACGTTGTCAGTGCTTTTGTCCACTGAACTACCAGTAATTGAATAGAAGGGTTCGATTAATTTCAACCTGCACACCTGCTTAAGACAAACCCGGTTGGTTTTCGCGCCTGGTTGGTTTTATATATGGTGAGCTACTGCCAATCCTTGGACGTAGGGTAATACTGGTAATGGACATTGGTATGATATTACGAATGCACTCATCCGCACCGAAATGTCCACTGTTCAAAATACAAATCGTAAATTCGAATAAAAGCTGATTGCGAACGTGTGTACACGACTTTCGACCAAATGGACCGAAGTGCTACTTTTATGAAAAATTGCATTCTTCTGAGGTCACCTGTAATTCCAGCCATCGATTTCACCGTCGGATTAGTTACTCACCAGCCAGTCCGGGTATGCCCGAGTCTCCGGAGCCGGGATACCGCTCGGAACGCTCCGTCGCCTCGCGTTACTCACCAGCCAGTCCGGGTATGCCCGAGTCTCCGGAGCCGGGATACCGCTCGGAACGCTCCGTCGCCTCGCGTTACTCACCAGCCAGTCCGGGTATGCCCGAGTCTCCGGAGCCGGGATACCGCTCGGAACGCTCCGGAGCCTCGCGTTACTCACCAGCCAGTCCGGGTATGCCCGAGTCTCCGGAGCCGGGATACCGCTCGGAACGCTCCGTCGCCTCGCGTTACTCACCAGCCAGTCCGGGTATGCCCGAGTCTCCGGAGCCGGGATACCGCTCGGAACGCTCCGTCGCCTCGCGTTACTCACCAGCCAGTCCGGGTATGCCCGAGTCTCCGGAGCCGGGATACCGCTCGGAACGCTCCGGAGCCTCGCGTTACTCACCAGCCAGTCCGGGTATGCCCGAGTCTCCGGAGCCGGGATACCGCTCGGAACGCTCCGTCGCCTCGCGTTACTCACCAGCCAGTCCGGGTATGCCCGAGTCTCCGGAGCCGGGATACCGCTCGGAACGCTCCGTCGCCTCGCGTTACTCACCAGCCAGTCCGGGTATGCCCGAGTCTCCGGAGCCGGGATACCGCTCGGAACGCTCCGGAGCCTCGCGTTACTCACCAGCCAGTCCGGGTATGCCCGAGTCTCCGGAGCCGGGATACCGCTCGGAACGCTCCGTCGCCTCGCGTTACTCACCAGCCAGTCCGGGTATGCCCGAGTCTCCGGAGCCGGGATACCGCTCGGAACGCTCCGTCGCCTCGCGTTACTCACCAGCCAGTCCGGGTATGCCCGAGTCTCCGGAGCCGGGATTCCGCTCGGAACGCTCCGTCGCCTCGCGACCGGCCCGGTGCTTGGCCACGTCGTCAGGGGCCAGGCCGATTGGGTGGTCCTTCCGGCCCTTGTTGAACTGGCGACCCTTACTCTCGTACCTGTTATCAAATAGAATAGTACATTAAACGGGCATAACCATATGTTGCGCTGATAGGATAAGTTTTGTATGTAGCAGGCTGTTGGCAAATATGCGTATTGAGGAGAAAAACAAAACTGAGTATTTTGACATTGACACATTAATGGTTTATTGTCATAAAATTGATGAGGCGCGCGATCAGCATCAATTTCATGATATTAGGGATGAAATTGGTATGTTTTTGCAACAAGCATCCATGTAAATGAAGATAATGGCTGCAGTCCTGAAAAACGCAAAATAATACCATACTTACAAAGGCATCTCATCTTGGGGTATATATCCTTCTTTAACCTTCCGTGGCTTCCGGAACGTTCCATCTGGTCGTCTTGAACCGGGAATGTAAACATCGCCTGTGGAATACATTAGTATTTGAGAAAAAAAAGTGATCATGACACATCATGTCGGCACATAAACTGTAGCTGCTTGCCATGGCATCCTGTCATCTCACATTTTCCGTTTCTGACCATCACTGAACAAACCGCCTCCGTTTTTAAGTGGCAGCTATATTGGATTCTAGGTATATGCAATTCATAAGTATCGAAGGATTTTCCTTGTCAATCGATTTGAGAATGGTACGTGTTAAGTGTGAACGAATGCAGGCGACCTCAAAGGTAATCATTTCGAGATGATTTTCTCACGCATCTACCAATTCCATCGTAACTGCCCGGGATATCGGAATATCGTCTGCCAGGATTTCCGGCTACCGTAACTGCCTGAACATCGGGGTGGGGATATATCGTCGCCGGGATTTCAAGACATCGTACCTGCCGAAATATTGGAATATCACAGCTACTGGTAATAAGAGATAAGCTATGATTGTCATTAAATGTTTTGAAAAGAACAGACCTATCAAACCATGCTGTGCTTCAATGCCACCAACATTACAATATTGAGGTAACAAGAAAATACAACTGATTGGTGGCCACTGTGTGGCATGAAAGACATGCCATTTATGTTTGTTATTCTACTGGATACTGGCTTATTGTGTCTGGCAGGATGGGAGCTTGCTCCACCCAGCAGCCCAGGGCCGAAACATGTGAAGACCTTTCTACCTGAGGTGTTGCTGCTCATGATTATAGCTTTTCAACTCTTGGCTCAAGAGCACTGAGTGTGTTCAAACTTCTGTAACATTTCTGAAGACATCTGCAGTCCAATGATCTTTGAGTTATATGTCATACCACAGAGCTTTAGAATGTGTCAGTACACTACATGTTACTTGGCACAGTTGGCAGTGTATGCTAGAGATGAAATGTGTAGAGCAGATCAGCATTCATTGAGAAACATTCCACACCAATCTGCCTGCAATGATTGATTGTGTTGAATTCAGTCATGCTGGTGCCTGAAGCTGAGAGCCCTAAGTGGCTTTTATGACACTTTGGGGCAAGATGAATGTCATGTTGCACTGCAACATGTTCATGCAGTTCAAGCACCAGCATTACTGCATTCAACAGGAGCATTAAATTTGCATAGATAACATTGGACACCCCTAGCCTTATAGGTTCAAACAGTTGCCAATCAAGGATTACAACTATCAGTTTCTTCATTTAACCCTAAGTAGATGGTTTAACTGGACATAAAGTACCAGTCATTTGGTGTCAACCTAATCAACAGAAGTCAGAACAGCATCCAAGAACAGTTATAACTGTTGGAACAATTATGATAAATATGCATAATGTTAAAAATATTTAGTTGTGAAATGATTTTAATGGAGATAAAAGGCATACTTGAAATATAATCATTGGCCACTTTTCAATGTATTGCATTTAAGTAAGAAAGGACTTTTTTGAAGCTCATAATGTAAAAAAGAATGAATATAAACCACAGTGCACACTCCACAGCCTCATACACTATATTGTTATATTTACTAAAACAAATTAAACAGACAATAGTATAATTATAATGTTTGTGGTCTTTCTCTTTAATTTTGTTAAACATATCATGTGTTTTGGGGTTTTAGGGTGCCATAACTGTGAAGTTATGTGGCACCCATGTTTACATATATCAACATAGTATGATGCTATGGTTAATATTTATTATTTTTATGTAGTGCATTTCTTTGAAGAGGAACTTGCCTCTGCTGCTCCATTTCTGCAGATACTTGCATCATCTAAGATATCAAAATGGTCTTGTCAGCTGGCATGACATCCCAGGTCTTGGCACACAAACCATGCCAATGAATGTTGAATCAAACAAGTCTCTTATGGCATTAAAAAATCCATATCATAGGAACACAAATTATAATCATGCCAATGCTAGTTATACTAATTATACTTAGCAAATAAATTATACTAATTAGAACAAATTATCAATTAGATTTAATACATGCACAGGGGATTCTGCGCCGAATTTGTCTACAAATCTCAGAAAATATTCCAACACAACTGGCACGAAATTTGGAAATAAAACGTGTGACGACAAAACGATAATTATATAAATCCTTACCGTTCTGGTCCCTTACATATTCTTGCTGGGATACTGACATCTTCAACGACAAGCCCACAAAAGCACACACGAGCCGAGGTCATGTGCGCCGGTCATGCACACTGAAATGTAGAGAAAAGTTTTTTGGATGCGGTGGGGAAATTCCTTTGGCTTCAAAACATCAGAAGTGTAACTGCCATATGTGACGTCAGTATAAGTGCAATTTCAGTACTTTCTTTACATTCTTTTGGATGCACTTCACCCCACATGCACAAAATATAGTTTCCCTGTTTCAAGAAACGTATCGTTTGATTTATTCGCATTTTAGCATAATATTGTATTCATTATTGTTTGGGGGGCACATGTAAATTATAGGGTGTCGCCCATCTCAAAATTATATTGGAATATGGCAAAAAGTGGCGCTGATGATTAAGAAAATGAAATCTGAAGAGCTTTTGCCGCTAAGATCAATAATTGGTGAGCGCGAGTCGATTTACTAAGAGACCATTTTCCCAACCTATCGATGGTGGCGCCACCTATATCGCCGATAGTTCCGAAGCATATTATTACTGTTATATGATTCTGCAGCTGCTCTAAGCGATCATAAAAAACTTTGTAGGGTAAACTGATGCTAACAGATTGAAGCTAACCTGAAAATGCAAACCAAAGCTGTATTCACTCTATTTCCCAATCAGATGTGCAAAGGCAAAAACACGTATCTCCATCTCATACGCACGGAACATCGGCCGCCGGTCTAGCTCAGCTCGGCATTCGGCAGACTGAAGGCAGGCAGTGATGACAGAATGTGCAAGGTTGTGACGATGGAGGAGAAAAGCCGGGTCATCCCCACTTGAAATGGTCGACAGGCTGCAGCCACCCAGATCGATGTAGGATATGAGAGGTAGTGTGGAAAAAATTTACGAGGTTAGCGTCTTCATTGGATGAACGGTCTATTATTTAAAAGAAAGGAGCTAGAACATTACCAATATATTGATTCGGGTAGACCAACAACGGAATGGGTGTCGAGACAGGACTGAGTCTTCACGCTGTTGAAGAAAAAAATAATAGCGACTGAGAACAAAGTTTAAGCAATCGTAAATGCATAGCAATTTCGTTATTTAGATCAATTTATTGTACTGTACAACTGAGTAAATAATCGGTACCATGCATCAGACTGGTTATTGATTCAACTTTTTCGGAACGATTCAATCGTGATTCATTTTGGAATCTGAATGATTCAATCGCCGTTCGATTAACGGATAAAATTTTGAGAATTGATTCTTTCCGATTCAAAGAATCAAAACAAATATTTTGTATCGATTCACGTTAGATTCAACATTTAAATATATGTGATGAATTTATGTCAAATAAATAAAAATGGAAACATACATATATATGATCACCAAAACATTGTTACAGCAATACTATTTCAGTATAAATGAATGTAGCCACTGGGACTGCATATATTTGCACAATTTACCAGTGTGCTTGAATCGTTAAAGGAAATAGTTCACCTTCAACATGGGATTTTGAACTGAAATAGCAGTTTTGTAGCCCGTGTTGAGAAATCCTTATCTGCAACTTTTCTTGGCTGAAAAGACTCCAGCCGAAGATATTTGACTTTTTGGCGAAGGAATGCGGCGCATATATGATATACCGTACCGTCTGAGAGTGCCAGCACTACCAGGGCGCATGCGCAGACCAATAACGCACACCATAACATTAATAATGTACGACCTTCTGTCCTGAATTGGCGCGATGTAGGGCCATTTTTGAAAAGAAAAAAAGAAACTGTATTAAAAAATATAATAAAATCGTGTTCTGAAAAATTTCCGAAGGTGAACTATTTCCTTTAAAGGAAATAGTTCACCTTCAACATGGGGTTTTGAACTGAAATAGCAGTTTTGTAGCCCGTGTTGTGAAATCCTTATCTGGAACTTTTCTTGGCTGAAAAGACTCTACAGCCGAAGATATTTGACTTTTTGGCGAAGGAATGCGGCGCATATATGCTATACCGTACCGTCTGAAAGTGCCAGCACTGCCATGGAGCATGCGCAGACCAATAACGCACACCATAAAATCAATCATGTACAACCTTCTGGTCTGAATTGGCGCGATGTAGGACCATTTTTAAAAAGAAAAAAAGAAACTGTATTAAAAAAAAATATAATAAAATCGTGTTCTGAAAAAAATTCCGAAGGTGAACTATTTCCTTTAAAGGAAATAGTTCACCTTCGAAATTTTTCAGAACACGATTTTATTATATTTTTTAATACAGTTCCTTTTTTATTTTCAAAAATGGTCCTACATCGTGCCAATTCAGGGCAGAAGGTCGTAAATAATTAATGTTATGATGTGCGTTATTGGTCTGCGCATGCTCCATGGCAGTGCTGGCACTTTCAGACGGTACGGTATATCATATATGCGCCGAATTCCTTCGCCAAAAAGTCAAATATCTTCGGCTGGAGAGTCTTTTTCAGTCAAGGAAACTTGCAGATAGGGGTTTCCCAACATGGGCTACAAAACAGCTATCTCAGTTTAAAACTAATGTTGAAGGTGAACTATTTCCTTTAAAGGAAATAGTTCACCTTCAACATGGGTTTTGAACTGAAATAGCAGTTTTGTAGCCCGTGTTGAGAAATCCTTATCTGGAACTTTCCTTGGCTGAAAAGACTCTCCAGCCGAAGATATTTGACTTTTTGGCGAAGGAATACGGCGCAAATATGATGTACCGTACCGTCTGAAAGTGCCAGCACTGCCATGGAGCATGCGCAGACCAATAACGCACGCCATAAAATCAATAATTTACAACCTTCTGTCCTGAATTGGCGCGATGTAGGACCATTTTTAAAAAGGAAAAAAGAAACTGTATTAAAAAATATAATAAAATCGTGTTCTGAAGAAAAAAATCCGAAAGTGAACTATTTCCTTTAAGAATCGTTAAATCTTTGATTCAATCAGCCTTGATTTGATGCGGGTTTTGATGCAATCACGATTCATGCATCAAAAGATATGGTGGTAATCAATTATCTTTTGATTCAAGGAGTTTTGATTGAACGATTCCAATCGATTCAATCAGTGTCGAATCAATAACCAGTCTGCCATGCATATGAAGGGCCCTGCTTCGAGTTGAAGGCCGGGAGGATGCGTCGGTGCTTCAGCCTCGCCGTGATGAGGCCGTGCCTCGACTCCTCACCCAGCACCGAAGAACAGCCTTCCCTCACCATTCTGACGGTGATCTCCACAGCCTGGGTGTGTACGGGGTACGGCGGGACAGCAGCTGGGGCTTTTAGGATGTCCTGCAGGTCTTCGTCGCTGAGATCTCGCAGCAGCGGTGGTTGCGTCACCTCCGCTGAGCTCCAGTCGATGAGGTCACGTACCCTTCAGCTCCCAAGTTGACGTCGGGAAGCTTGAAGCTCCTGACGTCTTGTGTATCCTGTAGACGCGCAGCACGGATGAGACAGACCGCCTTCTCCCGGGTCTCCTGGTTGTCGTCAGCGACCATAGCGAGCAGCAGCTGTTCGAGATGGGACCAGTACCCGTTCCTTTGCACCACCGGTCGGGCGATGGCGCCGACACACCTCCAAATCCGCCACAGCAGCTATCGCCTCCGTCACCCTGCGAGTTATCACTCCCGCCACCCGACGAACCTCCGCCTCCGCCGTGGTCGCCTCCGCAGTCTCATCTGTTCCAGTTTCCTGGCGAAATGGTCGCCTTTAGCGCGGCCCTCGAGTGGCTCATGGAACGTCTGGACCGTGACCGGGACGACCTGGTGGTCCTTTGCACGATTAGTCAGTCCCTGAGACCTAAGACCTGGGCCGCCAGCTCAGAACTCGCCGCTGAGAACCATTATCTGGCGCGCCCTGCTGGCCGTGGCACAAGAGGCCGCCGGGTTTACCTCATTGGGTACCGTCTCACTGTAAGCTCGCTAGCAATGATAGGATCGATGCGCTGGACGGGGAGGCGTCGGCGCAACCACAGGAGGGTGCGGCCACGGACACCAGGACGGTCCACCTGGTAGCGGCCAGAGCCGCGCCGCCGAGCGCCACCGCAAGCTGGCCCTAGGCCTGGTATCGTGGCTTGACGGGCTCGCACGTCCCGCCACCGGTGACCAGCCTGAGCCGGGCCGCGGCGGCCGACGTCCACCAGCTTCGTGCGGGCCACTGTTCCGGGTCGGCCCACTACTTACATCGGATCGGCCGAAACCCTTTCCGGCAGTAGCCGCAGTGCAACTCGCTCGGCTGCATGATGAACTGGTTCTTCATCTGCAGGATAGGAGGTGTGGCGTTGCGCAATCGCTATTGTTTACGTGTGACGTCATGCGCCGTTGCCATGCCGACGACAATAAACAAGGCGGCAGTCGCCGAGAGACGGTCGGACGCAGTACGTTGTCTTCTGCACTTCTAGTGTACTGATAGCGAGACCGAGCCACGTGACATGGTGTCAGAAGCTGAACCTACTTACCTTCGTCCTCTCGTCGTTGCCTGAAGCAACTTTCAATCAGCAATACCGAGATATTCACCATGAATCTTCGCTCGCCATCTGAGCTGAATTTCGGTGCGGCGAACATGGCCGCCGAGTGGGCGCGATGGCGCCGGGACTGGCAGTATTACGCAGCGGCGCGGGAGCTCTCAACAAAGCCCATGGCGGTACAGCTCGGTACTTTCTTTAACTATGCTGGGGTGGATGCGCAGGAGATTGCGACCCATTTTGAGTGGCAGGAGGCTGATGGTCTGCCGGCACTCCTGGCCGCTTTTGAAGCCTACTGTAACCCCCGGCGAAATGTGATATTGGAACGCTTCACCTTCAACACGCGAGTCCAGCGTCCTGGTGAGAGTGTCACCAGCTATTTGGCGGCTCTCCGCTCTCTGGCGGCTACGTGTGAGTTTCCTGATGCTGACAATATGATCCGTGACCGTCTGGTGATGGGTGTGCGCGACCGGGCGACACAGCGCGCTCTTCTTCGCCGGGCCAAGCTGACGTTACAGGAAGCGATAGACATCGCCATCTCAGAAGAGGCTTCAACACGTGATCAGCAGAGCATGGGGGCTGCGCGTCTTGAGGATGTGCACCAGTCCACCAGTGAGGTCAGTGCGGTGTCCCAGCTAGCCCCGTCCTCGGGTAACGCAAACGGGCAGTGTCGGTTCTGTGCCCGAGTGCACGTGATGCGGCGGTCTCAGTGTCCAGCGTGGGGTAAAGCGTGCAACGCATGTGGAGGCCGGAATCATTTTTCGGCCTGCTGCCGGCCGTCTGCTGCTCGACCAACGGTTCAAGGTCACGGCGACCTTCGCGGCGGCGGCCCAGCCGCCTGGCGGGGGAATCCCCGCTCAGCTGACGGCGACTCTGGCGGCGGCCGGGCGGCTCGACGGGGAAATCCCGATCAGCTGTTCTCGGCCGGGTCGGCCCGCATTGGCGGCACAGTTGCGGCGGTGGAGACTGCCGGTGGGACTCCGGCCGCTGAGGATGACCAGGAGGAGCCGCTCTATGCTGTCGGTGCTCTACAAGACCCAGAACCAGGTACCCCGTGCGCGGCTAGAGTGTTTAAGACACTAGTATCTCGTTCGGGAGAGTCACTCCGATTTCTTGTAGATTCGGGGTCTGAGTGCAATGTGCTCTCTTTGTGCGATTATGTGCGCGTTACCGGTGATCACTCCCACCACCATCTGCAGTCAGGCGTCTCAGCCATTCGCATGTATGATGGCTCTCTTGTTAGTACTGTGGGCAGGGCCCATCTGCGTCTCGTTAATGAGCCGTCTGGGCGGATTGTGGTGCTGAAGTGCAGGGTTGTCAACAAAGATGTCATGCCTATCCTCAGCTTGCAGTCCTCTGTGGACCTAGGCCTCATTGAGGTAAAGGATGTGGACCCGCTAGACTATGTCCCCAAGGTGTCAGGTGCCGAGGGCCCCGCGGAGGGTCTGACTAAGGCTGGTGTCTTGTCTGAGTTTAAGCAGGTATTTGATACAGCCAAACCGGGACGGGTTGTTCACGGTCACACAATTGTCACAGACCCCCAGGTCGCTCCTGTGGCGGAACCTCCGCGCCGTGTCAGAGTGCATGTCAGAGACAGGCTGAAACGTAAACTGGATGATCTGGTGGCACAGAAGCTGATATCACCTGTGACTGAGCCCACCCCCTGGGTGTCAAACCTCGTGATAGTTGATAAGCCCAGCGGGGATATTCGTCTGTGTCTGGATCCCAAAACTTTGAATAAGGCGGTGCAGCGAGAGCATTACCCCACGCCAACTGTCGATGAAGTGACGACCCGACTCAGTGATGCTAAGGTTTTCTCAGTTGTTGACGCCAGCCAGGCGTTCTGGCACATCGGTCTCTGTGACGCTTCGGCCAAGCTGTGCACTTTTCACACGCCCTTTGGCCGATACCGCTGGGAGGTCCTCCCATATGGCATTAAGTCAGCACCGGAATTGTGGCAGCGCACAATGCACGAGCTGGTGACCGGCCTGCGGGGCGTTGAAGTGATAGCGGACGACTTCATAATTTTTGGTACTTCAGAGGCGGACCACGATGCCAATCTCAAGGCGTTTCTCTGCAGAGCGGAGGAGCGCAACTTGCGTCTCAACCCAGAGAAATTCCAGTTCAAAGTCAGGTCGGTCAAGTGGATGGGCCACATTTTGGGTGACCAGGGTCTGAAGGCTGACCCAGTTAGGATCCAGGCCATAACAGAGTTTCCAGCGCCAACCTCGGTCCCTGAACTAAAGAGGTTCCTTGGCATGGTGGGTTACCTCTCACGTTTTCTGCCGAATATCTCTGAGGTGCTGGCTCCCCTCAGACAGCTCACTCAGCGGTCTGTTGGCTGGTACTGGAGTGAATCGTGTCAGCGGGCTTTTGATAGAGTCAAGTGCCTACTTACCTCTGCTCCTGTGTTGCGTTTTTATGACCCCCGCCGAGAGGCAACAGTTCAGTGTGATGCTTCCATGTCGGGACTGGGGGCCTGTCTCCTTCAGGACGGGAATCCCGTTATGTACTGCTCTCGTGCGCTCACGTCTGCCGAGAAGGCCTACTCCCAGATCGAAAAAGAGCTGTTAGCCATTACATTCGCTCTTGTCAGGTTGGACCAGTTCCTATATGCGCGCCCTGTGACGGTTGTTACCGACCACAAACCACTGGTGGCGATTCAGTCCAAGCCCCTGGGTGACGCCCCGCTTCGCCTACAGCGAATGCTGATGACTATTCAGCGCTATGACTACACCATCGTTTACCAACCCGGTAGTCAGCTATATGTCGCAGATACACTGAGTCGGGCGTCCCTCCCTCTTCCCCAGGCTGTGTTTGCGGCCCAGTTGGAGCAGGTGGACCTGAGCAAAGGCGTCTCCGTTTCTCCCAGGAGACTGGCGCTGCTTCGCACGGCGACCGCTTCTGATCCTGTGCTTTCCAGGCTGATGGCTCAGATCCAGGTGGGCTGGCCTGACAGTCGTCGGGCGGTACCTGAAGTCATTCGTTGCTATTTTCCGCTTCGGGACGACCTTGCTGTTCAGGACGGTTTGGTTTTTAAGTATCGGTGCCTTGTGATACCGTTCAGTCAGCAGGGCGAAGTCCTGTCGCAACTTCACCGCAGTCACATAGGGCTAGCCTCGATTGTCCGACTGGCACGCGAGAGTGTGTTTTGGCTTGGGATGTACGCACAGCTGCGCGAGGCTATCTTGAAATGCCCAGTATGCCTCGCGCATCGGCCGGCGCAGGCCAGAGAACCGTTGCACTCACGTGAGGTGCCTGATCGGCCATGGCAAACGGTTGCCACGGACCTGTTTGAGATAAATGGAAGTACGTATTCCGTTCTGGTCGACTACTATAGCAGCTATATTGAGGTTGATCGCTTGCCCAGTCCGTCAACTGCCCAGGTTATTCGGGCACTATCTGCACATTTTGCGCGTTATGGCATTCCCGAGGTGCTCGTAAGTGACAATGGGCCCCAGTATGCGAGTGCCGACTTCACTGCTTATACGCGGGATCTGGACATCGAGCACCGTACCTCTAGTCCCACCTTTCCGCAGTCCAATGGTAAAGCTGAAAATGCGGTCAAGACGGTTAAAACCCTGTGGCGCAAAGCGCTGGATGCTGGTCAGGATCCGATCTGGGCGCTGCTGCTGTGGCGGAATGCGCCAAGTGAGTCGACAGGTGTATCTCCGACACAGCTCCTGTTTGGACGGCCATGCCGGACGTTTCTTCCCACGGCTCGGTCCACTCTATCTCCCACATCGTCCATTCCAGTACGAGATGCCATGGTCAACGCGAGGGCGCGACAGGCCGGGTATTTTAACCGCGGCACTCGGAACTTACGCTCTCTCCTTGAGGGCGAAACGGTGCGGATGCGTCTGCCCGGCCAATCTACATGGACGCCGGGTATTTGCTTGCGCTCTGTGGCCGATCGCTCGTATTTGGTTCGGGTGGACAACTACGTCTACCGGCGCAATCGGCGCCATTTGCTGGCTACGGGCGAGGACCCGGGAGTTGTTGCCCAAGATCCCCCTGAGCGGCCCCTTGACTGGCTCCGGCTAAATCGTAACACTCCACCGCAATCACCCCTGCTGCCGCGGCCCCCTCAACCTCCTGCTCCCGACCATGGCGGCCTCTCTGATGACGGTAGATCGCACTGTGCTCAAAGGGGAGGCACTGAACAAGTGACACCTCCTCATCCACATGTCTCTCCTCCTCGGCGTCGGTCCACCAGGGTCTCACGCCCCCCTTCCCACCTGCAGGATTATGTAACATAAGCGTGTCTAGGTTTAAGGTGTGTCCGCACAGGTGCGGTGTAACCAGAGTGTAAGATTGGTGTGTGTGCGTGTGTGTTTCTTTATTATCATCCTTATTTGCTGTTGGCACCTACTCGTGCACACTGTTTGTGAAGCCATTTAATTCAGTGTTCTATTCGTGTGTTCATGTATTGCTTACGCCAGCGCAGCGTGTTCCCGGAAAAGAAAGGGAGATGTGGCGTTGCGCAATCGCTATTGTTTACGTGTGACGTCATGCGCCGTTGCCATGCCGACGACAATAAACAAGGCGGCAGTCGCCGAGAGACGGTCGGACGCAGTACGTTGTCTTCTGCACTTCTAGTGTACTGATAGCGAGACCGAGCCACGTGACAGGAGGATACCGACATCTCGGCACAGACCAGAAGACATTCGGAGCGATAGCGTGCGACATCGACCCTGGCGGCCGCTGTTAGGTCCATCCACCAGCCATTCCATTCCAGATTTCATTGACAAGAAAATCCCGAAATAAGACACTACATCTCATATTTCGAGGAAACTATGTTTAGTGGGTAATCTGTGCCGTAGATTTACGCTGTGACATTTTCAGCCTCGTCCATCCAGCGGTTTTTGAGTTTTAGCCTAAAAAATAGGGTCGAAGATAGATGGCGCTAGTGTCTGCGACCGCAAAATGTAGAGGGCGCAGTGATCGAATGTGCAATTTTTGGACCTCAGAGAAAACTCGCTGGCGCTCACGAAATACCGACATTTAAACACTGATTTCTCTATAAATGAACATTTTACCATCATGCGCCACGAAAAATTACATTCCAATATAAATCTAAGAGATCACCCCAGGCTATGACACCCTAAATTTTATTGTCAAATATATTATGCTACCATAAGATATGACGTCATTAATGTTACTTGATTGCTACCATATTTCCCAATGATTCGAATTAAAACGCGCCATTTGTGGCAGAATATGGCGCAAAATAATAACGATATCAATGTGTGTTGATACGAAAACGAATGGTAACTGCGCGAGTTGTTCCATTCCAATTTAAATTGTGAGTATTAAATGTTATGTTTTTTGCGTTATTTGTTTGATGCTTAAGTCCTCTATGAACTGCACGCATCAGCATTGGCATTGATAATCTTGGAGTTGGTAGATTTTCTTTGGAAAAAATCACCTATAAGTATACCTAGCACCAATCAACCAATGATCATCTCATGCATTTTTTGAAGGCAAAAACATTCTTTGTTCTTATTTTCATGTTTTAGGCAACTTCAACTTCATGGGTTAACATGTAAGGTTGATTGTCTCATACTTTCAGAGATCTTGAGGGGGCACAAAAGTGCCCCCCTCCAGTGCGTGTTAGTGGCATGCCCCTCTCCAGTGTGTGTCAAAGATCAAATCACCAGACACCAGTCATCAAAATGCTGGACTTTGTTTATTAGTTATAAAACAACCACAGCCCGAAGCCCACTTACAGCTGTAGTCAAAGCACACAACACATGCATCGTCATACATTCACACATTCATACCTAAGACATGATGGCAATGACAATAAATAAGTGAACCAATATCCCGCTACCCTACGCAAAATTAGGGCAAGTGACTAAAAGTCAGCACTGCTGCCCCGCTCATGGGAATCAATAACTGACTTCACTGCATGCAAACTTAAAAGCTTGTGACTTAAAAGTAGTTGAACAAAAGAAATCAGTCTTTGGGCATTTCCTGGATAAATCTGTTGCAGGTCGCTGGTAGCCACGATAAAAAGCTGTTCCATACCGAATTTACCCTACCACCAGGCACACAAAACAATCCAGTGTGTCTCGTGCGTCGAGTGGGAACAGACAGGTGAAACATTGACACTAGATTTCCACAGTCAAGGCGGCCACGAAGTACTGAATGCAAAAATCTGATGTCGGCTTGGATGAAACGAGCTTTGATGGACTGACATTTAAAATGTTTCAGCAGCGAAGAATAGTCCAAGGCAGGACAGCGGCGCTGGGTTGTACATCCTAACCACATAAGAAACCTGTGTTGCAGACGCTCAAGGCGTTTTAAGTGGGTTGCTGCGGCCCCAGACCAGATAATACTACCATATTCAATCACAGACCTCACATGGGCGTAATACGCTGACAAGATAGCAGGGTGATTGAAATCTAGGCGGCGAGAGCATGGAGACATTTGTACACTGTGCATGAGCAAACCGAGCATGCGGTTGGCCTTGCCTACGGTTGAATCTACATGGTCGGCGAATGTCCGCTTAGCATCTAATATGACACCGAGGTTGCGCATCTGTTCGCATCTCTCCAGTTGATGCCCATCTAATACATAGGTACAGCGAATAGGGGTCGTGCGAAGAGTGAATGAGATAGTCTTGCATTTAGCTAGATTGAGCTTCAAGTGATTTTAGACCATGCGCTAAGACGGTCCAGGTCGGCCTGAAGGGAAGCGGTATCTTCACGATTTTGAATGCGATGCAAATTTTTGACATCAGCATAAGCCAAACAGCCTGTTTTGATATTGTTAGGAAGGTCAGCGACATAACAGGCGAACAGTATCGGACCGAGAATGCTGCCTTCCGGCACACCGGACAAAACCGGTGTCCAGTCGGAATGCTTCCCATCGAGAATGACTCGCTGGGAGCGCTGACACAGATAGGACTCGATCCAGCTATATGCAAGATCTGTGATGTTAAATGAATGGCGAAGTTTGTATAAAAGTAGCCTGTGGTTGACACTGGTAAAAGCGGACGAATAATCCGTGTATATCGTGTCCGTCTGCGATCCCTTGGCCTGTGAGGACCAGCAGTGTTCCAGAAAGCATGCTAGGTTAGTTATGCAAGAACGTTTTGGGAGACATCTGTGTTGTGAGACAGGCAGTGCGGGGAGACATGTCTGAAGCAAGCTCTCACACACTACCTTCTCCAAAACTTTAGAGCAAATTGCCAAAAGGGAAACGGGTCGGTAATTTTCTGGAAGCTTTCTAGAGCCCTTTTTTAACACAGGTATTACGTTGGCCCGCTTCCACTCGGAAGGGAATACCCCGGACCGCACTGACAGACGACATATAATTTACAGAGGGATCGCAAACTCGTCGGCACATTCACGTAAAATGCGAGCACTTAAACCGTCAGGTCCACAAGCCTTATGAGCACTGAGCTCCCGCAAAAGCAGCGCCACACGGCCGGGCGGTACATGGAAGGCTGATAGCCCGGCACAGTTTAGCACTGGTGGCTCCGGTGTGTCTTTAATATGGGGATCGCTAAACTTCTTCGAAAAACATGCGTTAAAACAGTTCGCTCGAGCAATGACATCCTTGTATACACAGCCATCGTACTCAAGAGCGGGTGACACTTTCCCACTCGATTTAAGTGATTTAACAAACGACCAATATCGCTTTGGGTTGTCTTTGAATTCGCGGATCAGTCCAGTCAGATAATCGCGGTAATTACGGGTAATTACTACCTACAGACGGGTAATTACTACCTACAGACGGGTAATTACTACCACGCGGTAATTACTACCTACCTATCAGCTGTATAGGGTAGGTAGGGTAGGCAACTGTCACCATGGACATGGTGTAACACCACACTTCATGCTATTCACGATAGGTAGATGATACTGACGCTCTACATCACCAATAGCATGAAGAATCTGGTGTTGGGACATATCCTGGGTTACAGTATTTACCCTACACAACGAATGCCTGACGTCCTAACACTGTTCTTGTCATGTCATTGGCGATATCGGATATAGTGTGTCAACATCATCCACATTGCCAATAGCATGAAAAGCCTGGCATTAGGACGTGTCTGGTATTGCAGTTATTTACCCTATATCAGTGCTTTAGTGCCTTGGTATCATATTTTGTCTACACCACCAATAGCATGTCAAGTCTGGTATTTGTATGTCACCAGTAGACAGTAGTTGGACTTTTGATCTGCATTGAAATATTGCACTCTATTTTGTTTCATTATCTGTCTGTTTTATTTGGCTATGTGGGTCCATTACTCACTTTGAGCACTTAAACTCACTTGGCACAATTTATATTCATTAATTTAAATTAAAAAAATACCATATATTATATAAAGCAACAATGGCAATCCGACAAGCGATTTGTGTACACATTAATGGATGACAATACACTACAACCCTCGGGCCGGCGCAAACAGCGGTCCGGTGGCGACTCCGCCAAGAGAATCTAGGCGGACTAGACGGTGTCCGATGGGCAGACTGCCTCAATGTGGGAAGTGCCGGCCAGCTCGAAGAAGAGCACGTATGCCCCGCAGCTGGTGACACTGCGCTGATTGACCAGACGCACCCGTGAGTCGTTGTACTCGAAATGATTTTTGCTAGATTAGATTAATTTGTTTTGAAATTGATTACCATTTCAATTTGCTCAAAGATAGTGTCAAGTTATGACATTTTTCAGGATTTCTCCCTAAAGCAGATGGTAGGGAGAAGATCCAACTGTCAGTCACATCCAAACATCAGACTTTTCATGCTATCAGGGTGTAGACCATACAGAAACACTAAGGCACCAGCAAACTATTGGTGTGTTAGTGCATCAGTATCATCTGTGTACAATCTGATGGCATGCAATCTGATGTTCTGACATTTCTGAGGTTAAGGTGGTTGACCCTGCCACAAGATATTTGAAGGCACTGCTGCTTGCACATTTTCTTAGTTAAGCAGTGTGTGTTGTGTTAGTTGTAACACCCACGGCCACTTGTCATTGAATGCTAGCCTTCCATCACATACATATTTTATACCTCAGAACTACTCAGTATGAGCTTGTACTCATGCACGGACAGCACATTTTTTCACACCCCACAGTCTAATAAAATACAAATATTATGCTGAAAATTATGACATGTGTCTTGAAACATGCACAGTGTTTATGCTAAAGACACTACCAGTGCTATCAAGATGTGTGAGTGGTGGGCACCATATTGGTATAGCTTCAGTAGTTGAGGCACTCTACAGGCTGAAACAGCTCTCTCGGCCTCGCACGCAGATCGCGTCTCGCAACTCCCATTGAAATGCATGGAATACCTTCCGCTCGCGTCTCGCATCTCACAGTTCCACTGCAAAATCGCAGCAAGGTCTTGCTCCCGAATCGCGGATCTCGCGGCGACATCTCGCATGCGAGAGAGTTGACTCTATGTAGGCCACCCACCACCACCACCACCACCACCACCACCACCACCACCACCACCACCACCACCACCACCACCACCACCACCACCACCACCACCACCACCACCACCACCACCACCACCACCACCACCACCACCACCACCACCACCACCACCACCACCACCACCACCACCACCACCACCACCACCACCACCACCACCACCACCACCAAGTATGTGAGTGACACAGCCAGACAATACCCTAATTGTGTATATTGAGCATTGTTTTGTGTGTGTGTGCCAAGGTTAGACCATAGCACCCTTCTACAAACTCACCAATCACAAATGTTCCATAGATCAAACTCATGTCACCAAACTCGGGGCAGTCATCCACACAGCCAACACAACCCAGACTGATGGACAAAACAAAATGACAGCATGAATACTGAATACTAGTATAAGGTGTAACTGTTGCCATTAAGCCATAAGCCATTGGGAAGGCATAAAGTTACCACTAAATGAAAACCCAATCTACCTTTGGCAGACAGAAGCCAGAACCTCTCCTCTTGTCTGTTAGTTGACCCATTGATCTGTTTGAACAGGCACCTCTGTGCTCTGTTGGCATCTATCCAACAGACTCCTCTGTGAGCGGTATGGGACGCCAGCGGCGAGGCAGCAGCTCGTCGGCGGCGGCCGGCGATGCTCCCCCGGCCGAGGAGCCGATGGAGGTAGACGTCGCGGAGGAGCCACCTGCCAGGGAGGAGCCCCCTGCCGAGGAGGAGGGCGAGGATGACGAGGAGGAGGGAGGAATCAGGATCGGTGACATCTACCTGCCACCCCCGCCGCCGCCCGCCTGCACCTTCGAGAGCAACGGGCCCAGGCTGGTTATCACACACATCGATAATGAAAACTTCAAAAGTTATCTTGGCAAGCAGGTCTTAGGACCTTTTCACAAGGTATGCAGTATTTGTTTTCCTAAAACATTCTGTAACCTATACTAAGTTTCATGATGTCTTGTTTCTATGTTTTCCTTTGCGTTTCTGTCGTTCTTCGTATGTTGGATAACCACAATTGGCATCCGCTCATTTGTATTTGTTTGCATAGTGTACAGGTTTACCATCTAACTAGTAACATGCTCGCGTCGCACCGTACCCGCTTACCACGCCGCGCCACACGGCACCAGCCTTGGAATTTGAGCCATTTTCTGGACTTTTTGGGTCCAAAGAATTTTGCTCTCTTCATATTTGTTCAGGAAATTTGCTCTCTTTTCGCCTGATCTTACAGACATTGTAGTTCAAATATAATTCAATTTTCCTCGCAAGGATTTAATATCTATTACAAATGAGGATTTTTTACTTTCCAAGTCAAATAATTAAAACAAAAATGAAAATCTGAACTTGCCTGACAAGTGACAATACAATTTTACTCTCCACCTATGGATTTGTACTCTCTGGGACCAGGTCATGAAATAAAAAATCCAACACTGCACGGCACTCACACGCCGTGACCGTGCGCTGTGTCTGTCCTGCAGAGCTTCACGTCGATCGTCGGCCCGAACGGCAGCGGCAAGAGTAACGTGATCGACTCGATGCTGTTCGTGTTCGGCTACCGGGCGCAGAAGATCAGGTGGGTCCCAGCTGGTTTGTGTTTGTCTAGCGAGTGTCGGGTATAGCATAGTCGGTCCTACTGGTCGGTCGGTCCAAGTCGGTGTTTCTCAAGTGAATACGGGAACGTGCGGGCTGTAGCAGGTACTGGATTCCGGTGTTAATATATTTTTTTTGTTGATATTATGACCTCGCTGTTTTAGGATGCAACAACGAGCAGTGAGTGTCAAAGACAGAGATTCATCCACGATCGTCCTCATACCGTGATGCTATGTTCCCTGCATACATTGCATACTAGATGAGGGCACGTCGTTAAGTATTATAATTGGTGACATTTGATTGCCTTGTAGATTGAACTAGTTGTATTTTTACAGGTCGAAGAAGATATCTGTTCTTATTCATAACTCCGATAACAACGAAAATATCCAGAGCTGTACGGTCGCAGTTCACTTTCAGAAGATCATTGACAAGGTATTTAGAAGAAAGCACGATATTCATATATAAATATGGTAAACTGAAATGCGCTATTATTTTCTTTGAATTCGATTCAAGTTTTCGTTATTCTTGCGATTATGATTCGCATGTCCGGCGATTTCGACGCGACCGTGTCCATGTTGCGTTACCAGCGGTGAGCGTTTGACCTCCACTCGTGACCCAGCTAACCCCTGGTGACCAGTCTGACCTCTGACCTGACCTCGCCGCCGCCACAGGGCGACGACGACTTTGACGTGGTGCCCGACACCAAGCTGGAGGTGGCGCGCACCGCCTTCCGCGACAACTCCTCCTTCTACACCGTCAACGGCAGGCGCACCCAGTTCAAGGCCGTGGCGCGGCTGCTGCGCGCGCAAGGCATCGACCTCGACCACAACCGCTTCCTGATCCTGCAGGTCAGAGTGCGTGGCACGACGCGGGGCACAGTCGGCACCGGTTTGATGTGTGACGTGTGACGTGTGACGTGTGACGTGTGACGTGTGACGTGTGACGTGTGACGTGTGACGTGTCTGGGCTGTACTGAGACTGAAGAGCAGTGGCTGGCTGGGTTGAAATTGCATGCATCTGTGATGTCATCTCTGGGTGTACTGTTGTCATTAGCTGGTGGAAAGGCCCAAAGGCACGGTCACTGTACGGGTCTGTTGTTGACGAGTGTTGCTTCTTTTCGGATGAGGGGCTGTACTTAGATATCCAGAATGTTTCTTTAACGGTGTGTTTACATGCATTTCTGAATATCATGACGTGACTGTATTGAACAGTCTGTTCCTGCAGCTCACCAGTGCAGCGGCCGTGTGCTCTATTCCAAGTTCACACGTCTGCCCGTCTGTATCTGACCGCTCGTGTTTCGCCGCAGGGTGAGGTGGAGCAGATCTCGCTGATGAAGCCGAAGGCGCTCACCGAACACGAGACGGGCATGCTCGAGTACCTGGAGGACATCGTCGGCTCCTCGCGCTACAAGGCGAGTCTCCGTGGGGCTGTCTGTGCCTCTGACGGTACTGCATCGGTTACCCGGGTTTTGCCGCGTCCAGCTGTGCCAACTATTAAGATCACTCGTTCGGAAAGTGTGACGGCCAGTTTTGGCAATCCCGAGAAACATGCTGGAGACTCTGCATTGAGCGGTTCCTGTCGTTGTCGACGTTTCATGACTGCGGGGTATCTCTACCACCCTTGTGACTTCGTAATCTGGCGTCTGACGTCACCACCTGACCTGTGTGACGTCACACAGGAGCCGATCGAGCTGCTGAGCCAGCGGGTGGAGCAGCTGAACGAGCAGCGGGCGGAGAAGCTGAACCGGGTGAAGCTGGTGGAGAAGGAGAAAGACGAGCTGGCTGGACCCAAGGACGAGGCGCTGACCTACATCCGGCTCGAGAACAAGGTCACCTGCAGCCGAAACACGCTGCTTCAGAAACACATGTGAGTCGCGGGTTCGAATCCAGCCGAATCCAGGGGTTTCTGGTGGTGGTGGAGAAACGAGGTGCTCAATCAAAACAGTTCGATATATACATATTGTGTGCTGCTTTTCGTCGCATTAATTATAAATTCCATACATCCTTATTCCCGACATTCTTATGTACACAATTCCAGCCATTTTGTGTTCTTGTTTCGTTTCCTGTTTATGGTGTCGCCGTCTGCTCCCGCCTGAACCTGGTCGTGTACGTCAGCCGTCTGACCCCCCCCTCCTACCCCGCCTGAACCTGGTCATGTACTTCCGCCATCTGATCCCCCCCCCCCCCCCCCCTCCTACCCTGCCTGAACCTGGTCATGTACATCAGCCGTCTGATTCCCCCCCCCCTCCCTCCTACCCCGCCTGAACCTGGGCATGTACGTCAGCCGTCTGATCCCCCCCCCCCCCCCCCTCCTACCCCGCCTGAACCTGGTCATGTACGTCACAGCCGTCTGATCCCCCCTCTCCTATCCCGCCTGAACCTGGTCATGTACGTCACAGCCGTCTGATCTCCTCTCTCCTACCCCGCCTGAACCTGGTCATGTACGTTACAGCCGTCTGATCCCCCCCCCCTCCCTCCTACCCCGCCTGAACCTGGTAATGTACGTCACAGCCGTCTGATCCCCCCTCTCCTACCCCGCCTTACCTGCAGCTATGAGTGCTCCAAGAACATGGATAAGGCGCAGGCCAAGAAGCAGGAGATCGACGACGGCATGGCCGACATCAAGAAGCAGCTGAGCGAAATGGCGGAGAAGCGACAGACTAAAGAGAACGAGATGCGCAAACTGGGCAAGTGAGTTACTCCGACGTGACGCCGCCGCCGCCGCCGCTGCTGCTGCTGCTGCTGTTCTCTGCGGGCAGGCCCGACGGCATGATGGGTGTGGAAGTGTGAGATTGGGTGGGTTGTAGGACTGTGAATAGCCTGGTTAGTGAAGAGTTGTTGCATTATGCTTGGCGTGGGATGTTCTTGCTAAGTTAAAGATGTTGTCCCGCCATAAAGATGTTGTCCTTTATGAGACATTATTGCTGTATGTTGCACTTGCTTTGGTGTGAGTACATGTTCGCATCTACGCATATGTCAAAGGACATGTATATGCCTAAATATCCCCTGTTTCGATACTACCCTGTGTCCCCGTTTTGCACCTCTGGACATGGTGACACCCGTCTGTCTGTCTGTCTGTCTGTCTGTCTGTCTGTCTGTCAGGGACCACGACAAGCTGAGTCGTCAGAGCGATGAGCAGAATGAGCTGTTCAAACAGCATCAGACAGACGACATGCAGCTGGAGGAGAATCTAAAACTCACCCGCACCAAGATGAAGAAACTGAAAAACTCACTCAAAACCGATAGAGAAAAGGTGGGTTGTCGTGCCATCGGGAACACGGAGATGGTGCGAAGGGAATACGCGGATGGTTTGGTTTTGCTCAACTAGGAGGGTGTTACATGGTATGGATACATTCGAATCCGAATAAACCCTCTTATCATGTCTTATTGTCTGCCCCTTGTGGCCCCCTGACTCCTCCGTCCTTTGTGACACCCTTCTGATCCCGTCTGACCTCCCTGTGCCCCCTGCCGTCATCAGCTGGAGAACCTGGATACTGTACCGGAGGAGAGCCGGACGCAGATCTCTGGCTCCATCTGACCCCATCTGACCCCGTCTGACCTGTGACCCCGGCCCCCGTCAGCTGGAGAACCTGGAGACGGTACCCGAGGAGAGCCGGACGCAGATCTCTGGCCCCATCTGACCTCCTATGTGACCCTGTCTGACCTGTGACCCCTCCCCCAGCCCCCGTCAGCTGGAGAACCTGGAGAAGGTACCGGAGGAGAGCCGGACGCAGGTCTCTGGCCCCATCTGACCCTGTCTGACCTGTCACCCCTCCCCCCTGCCCCCGTCAGCTGGAGAACCTGGAGAAGGTACCGGAGGAGAACCGGACGCAGATCTCTGGCCCCATCTGACCCTGTCTGACCTGTCACCCCTCCCCCCGGCCCCCGTCAGCTGGAGAACCTGGAGAAGGCACCGGAGGAGAACCGGACGCAGATCTCTGGCCCCATCTGACCCTGTCTGACCTGGCACCCCTCCCTCAGCTGGAGAACCTGGAGAAGGTACCGGAGGCGAACCGGACGCAGATCGAGACGCTGACAGATCTGAAGGCCTCTCTGACGGAGGAGCGCCAGACAGAGGACGAGAACTTCCAGCGCGTGATGGCCTCGATCAAGTCTGAGACGCAACAGTTCCAGGACCAGAAGGACCAGCTGGAGGCGGAGCTGGGCGGACTGAAGGAGACGGTCAACAAAACCAAGCAGCCGGTCAGTCATGGTGACACCCCGCCGAGTGAAGCATACACAGCTCGGAATTGGCGGCAGTTATATGGCGGGTGTAGCGGTGGTGCGTAGTCTGACTGCCAACCTGGTGCAGTTTGGTTGCACTGTGTAATGTATAAACTTAGTATATTTGTG
This sequence comes from Chirona hameri, assembly GCA_036785665.1. Classification (NCBI taxonomy): domain Eukaryota; kingdom Metazoa; phylum Arthropoda; class Thecostraca; order Balanomorpha; family Balanidae; genus Chirona; species Chirona hameri. The sequence goes on along the minus strand of JAXIVJ010000262.1, from coordinate 154,650 downwards.
TTGAAAAATGTGGAGGTAATATATTTTCGTTTTGCTTGTGTTATCAGCATATACATTCACATTTTCAGTGTCCAAATCCAATGTTTCAAGAGTTAGATATTCACGAGCATCAAAAATGACCACTCTTGCGGAATCCAAGCGCAATGCCCCTGATTTGACCTGGTTCATAGGCAGAACTTCCCAGCCTCGTCTTGTGCCCTGTCTCGAAGGATCGTTACTCCACCGTGCAGTTTACCTGGCCTGACCGGACCCTGTGTCCTGACCTGTCCGATGGACGCGGCACGTTACAAGCTGCGGTTTGCCTGACCTGACCTGACCTGACCCTGTGTTCTGGCTGTTCAGATGGACGCGGCCCAGTATGAGCTGGACATCTACGTCGGCAACGAGCAGTCTGAGAAGGCCAAACTGGTGCAGCTGGAGACGGGCCTGGAGACGGCGCGGCAGCACGACGCCGACAACAAGCGGTCAGTGGTCCGACCCGGCAGCTGTGTTGTCTGTGGTCACCGCTCCACTGCAGCAGTTGGCGTCACACGCGGTGGAGATGATGGTGACGTGGTGTGCGCGGTGCCTGATGAGGGATTCTCCGCTCCGCTGGGTGATGGGTCCTGACGGGAGGCAGCACCACCAACAGCTGAACCCTCTCGCTGGATATTGTTGGTGATGCTGGCAGGCCCGACGGGCGGCTGCGAGCATTCCAAGGTGTCTGCCATCACATTGACTACCAACATCAGGTGCCGCTGATTCCCCCCCCCCCCCCCCCCCCCATCCACTGACCCCGTCCTCTGCTCTCCCTGTCAGTGTACTGTCTGAGCTGGAGCGGGAGGTGCCTCGGTCGGAGCAGCAGCTGGAGTCGGCGCGGGACTGACCCCCGTCCTCTGCTCTCCCTGACAGTGTGCTGTCTGAGCTGGAGCGGGAGGTGCCTCGGTCGGAGCAGCAGCTGGAGTCGGCGCGGGACTGACCCCCGTCCTCTGCTCTCCCTGTCAGTGTACTGTCTGAGCTGGAGCGGGAGGTGCCTCGGTCGGAGCAGCAGCTGGAGTCGGCGCGGGACTGACCCCCGTCCTCTGCTCTCCCTGTCAGTGTACTGTCTGAGCTGGAGCGGGAGGTGCCTCGGTCGGAGCAGCAGCTGGAGTCGGCGCGGGACTGACCCCCGTCCTCTGCTCTCCCTGACAGTGTACTGTCTGAGCTGGAGCGGGAGGTGCCTCGGTCGGAGCAGCAGCTGGAGTCGGCGCGGGACTGACCCCCGTCCTCTGCTCTCCCTGACAGTGTGCTGTCTGAGCTGGAGCGGGAGGTGCCTCGGTCGGAGCAGCAGCTGGAGTCGGCGCGGGACTGACCCCCGTCCTCTGCTCTCCCTGACAGTGTACTGTCTGAGCTGGAGCGGGAGGTGCCTCGGTCGGAGCAGCAGCTGGAGTCGGCGCGGGACTGACCCCCGTCCTCTGCTCTCCCTGACAGTGTGCTGTCTGAGCTGGAGCGGGAGGTGCCTCGGTCGGAGCAGCAGCTGGAGTCGGCGCGGGACTGACCCCGGCCTCTGCTCTCCCTGACAGTGTGCTGTCTGAGCTGGAGCGGGAGGTGCCTCGGTCGGAGCAGCAGCTGGAGTCGGCGCGGGACTGACCCCCGTCCTCTGCTCTCCCTGACAGTGTGCTGTCTGAGCTGGAGCGGGAGGTGCCTCGGTCGGAGCAGCAGCTGGAGTCGGCGCGGGACTGACCCCCGTCCTCTGCTCTCCCTGACAGTGTACTGTCTGAGCTGGAGCGGGAGGTGCCTCGGTCGGAGCAGCAGCTGGAGTCGGCGCGGGACTGACCCCCGTCCTCTGCTCTCCCTGACAGTGTACTGTCTGAGCTGGAGCGGGAGGTGCCTCGGTCGGAGCAGCAGCTGGAGTCGGCGCGGGACTGACCCCCGTCCTCTGCTCTCCCTGACAGTGTACTGTCTGAGCTGGAGCGGGAGGTGCCTCGGTCGGAGCAGCAGCTGGAGTCGGCGCGGGACTGACCCCCGTCCTCTGCTCTCCCTGACAGTGTACTGTCTGAGCTGGAGCGGGAGGTGCCTCGGTCGGAGCAGCAGCTGGAGTCGGCGCGGGACTGACCCCCGTCCTCTGCTCTCCCTGACAGTGTACTGTCTGAGCTGGAGCGGGAGGTGCCTCGGTCGGAGCAGCAGCTGGAGTCGGCGCGGGACTGACCCCCGTCCTCTGCTCTCCCTGACAGTGTACTGTCTGAGCTGGAGCGGGAGGTGCCTCGGTCGGAGCAGCAGCTGGAGTCGGCGCGGGACTGACCCCGTCCTCTGCTCTCCCTGACAGTGTGCTGTCTGAGCTGGAGCGGGAGGTGCCTCGGTCGGAGCAGCAGCTGGAGTCGGCGCGGGACTGACCCCCGTCCTCTGCTCTCCCTGACAGTGTGCTGTCTGAGCTGGAGCGGGAGGTGCCTCGGTCGGAGCAGCAGCTGGAGTCGGCGCGGGACTGACCCCCGTCCTCTGCTCTCCCTGACAGTGTGCTGTCTGAGCTGGAGCGGGAGGTGCCTCGGTCGGAGCAGCAGCTGGAGTCGGCGCGGGACTGACCCCCGTCCTCTGCTCTCCCTGACAGTGTGCTGTCTGAGCTGGAGCGGGAGGTGCCTCGGTCGGAGCAGCAGCTGGAGTCGGCGCGGGACTGACCCCCGTCCTCTGCTCTCCCTGACAGTGTGCTGTCTGAGCTGGAGCGGGAGGTGCCTCGGTCGGAGCAGCAGCTGGAGTCGGCGCGGGACTGACCCCCGTCCTCTGCTCTCCCTGACAGTGTGCTGTCTGAGCTGGAGCGGGAGGTGCCTCGGTCGGAGCAGCAGCTGGAGTCGGCGCGGGACTGACCCCCGTCCTCTGCTCTCCCTGACAGTGTGCTGTCTGAGCTGGAGCGGGAGGTGCCTCGGTCGGAGCAGCAGCTGGAGTCGGCGCGGGACTGACCCCCGTCCTCTGCTCTCCCTGACAGTGTGCTGTCTGAGCTGGAGCGGGAGGTGCCTCGGTCGGAGCAGCAGCTGGAGTCGGCGCGGGACTGACCCCCGTCCTCTGCTCTCCCTGACAGTGTGCTGTCTGAGCTGGAGCGGGAGGTGCCTCGGTCGGAGCAGCAGCTGGAGTCGGCGCGGGACTGACCCCCGTCCTCTGCTCTCCCTGACAGTGTACTGTCTGAGCTGGAGCGGGAGGTGCCTCGGTCGGAGCAGCAGCTGGAGTCGGCGCGGGACTGACCCCCGTCCTCTGCTCTCCCTGACAGTGTGCTGTCTGAGCTGGAGCGGGAGGTGCCTCGGTCGGAGCAGCAGCTGGAGTCGGCGCGGGACTGACCCCCGTCCTCTGCTCTCCCTGACAGTGTGCTGTCTGAGCTGGAGCGGGAGGTGCCTCGGTCGGAGCAGCAGCTGGAGTCGGCGCGGGACTGACCCCCGTCCTCTGCTCTCCCTGACAGTGTGCTGTCTGAGCTGGAGCGGGAGGTGCCTCGGTCGGAGCAGCAGCTGGAGTCGGCGCGGACGGAGCTGACCAGCACGGCGCAGCAGCTGGCAGAGGCCGGCGAGCAGCTGCGCGTCGGACGAGGACGGCTGGAGGAGGTCCGGTCAGCACTGCAGGGCGGACGCGGCCGCGGGGCAGTGCTCAACGCCGTCATGGAGCAGAAACGGAACGGCAGCCTGCCCGGCGTGTTCGGGCGACTGGTGAGCGGTGGGGAGCGGTGGGGAGCGGTGGTGAGTGGCGGTGAGTGGCGGGGAGCGGTGGGGAGTGGTGGGGAGCGGTGGGGAGTGGTGGGGAACGGTGGGGAGCACTGGTGAGTGGTGGGGAGCGGTGGTGAGTGGCGGGGAGCGGTGGTGAGCGGTGGGGAGTGGTGGGGAGTGGTGGGGAGTGGTGGAGAGTGGTGGGGAGAGGTGGGGAGAGGCGGGGAGTGGTGGACAGGCGGCCAGACACTGACTGGCGGCGTGCTGAAGGCAGGTGTGCGAGGCATGAATGTCTGCCATTTGTTAAAAACAGTGACCGTTGGTAGCCAAGTCAGTATTGTCGATTATATTACTGTGTGGTCTTACTGAAGATGTTGAACATGATATAGATGTATCATTTGTCAACCTATCCGCCTGTCTGTCATCTGGAGCAGTTTGTCCCGGCTTCTCATGTAAGCGTGACTCGTGTGCTGACTCTGGCCGTACCTCACAGGGTGACCTGGGCGCCATTCACGAGAAGTACGACGTGGCCATCTCGACCGCCTGCGGTCCGCTGGACAACATCGTGGTGGAGACGGTGGACACGGCCCAGCAGTGCATCCAGTTCCTGAAGCGAAACAACATCGGCACCGCCACCTTCATCGCGCTCGACAAGATGGAAAAGTGGCGCCAGCACACGCAGACTAACATACAGACGTGAGCAAAACACACACACGCACGCACGCACACATACACAAGCACGCGCGCGCGCTGCACACACACACACACACACACACACACACACACACACACACACACACACACACACACACACACACACACACACACACACACACACACACACACACACACACACACACACACACACACACACACACACACACACACACACACACACACACACACACACACACACACACACACACACACACACACACACACACACACACACGCACACGCACACGCACACATGCACGCACACGCACACGCACACGCACACGCACACGCACACACACACACACACACACACACACACGCACACACACACGCACACGCACACGCACACGCACACACACACACATACCGTGTTCGCCGTATAGACGTGGTAACCTTTGGAGGGTTCACAAGGTCACAGTGGGATCCCTCTTATTGGTATTATACATTTAAGCGTCCACGAATTGTTAGACTGATAATTGGTATTTAGCTTGCCTTTCATTTCTACTGTAAACATTATGGTATGTCTGTTACTGGTCCTGGTCCCTAACGTCAACGGCATCATCGAGTCAATTGTTTGCCTACTGGTGGCCTGAACTTGTTGACCATTCTCTTCACGAAAATGCACTGTGTCTTGTCGTGCCTTGCCCTGCTCCGTCTGTGTGCCGCGCCACCCTGACCAGTGAGCACGTCTCTGCCCCCCCCCCCCCCCCCCCCCGGTTTGTGTACCGCGCCGCCCTGATCAATGAGCACGTCTCTGCCCCCCCCCCCCCCCCCCGGTCTGTGTACCGCGCCGCCCTGATCAATGAGCACGTCTCTGCCCCCCCCCCCCCCCGGTCTGTGTACCGCGCCGCCCTGACCAGTGACCACGTCCAGGGTCCTAGGATTGCTTTGGAGCTTGGGTGCGGAGTGGAAAATTATGGCAACAAAATCAGCATAAAGAGTGGAAAATTATGGCTAAAAATAAGCATAAAGAGCGGAAAATTCAACCAAAAACTATTGTATTCAGCCCAATTACCCGCTCACTAGAATTAGTTATTACCTATGCCAATTCTGACCTGTACCGGGGGTACCGGACTCTGGTCCAGTACCCTGTCTTGTCCTATCATTACATCCATAAATCAGTATGGAGTTAAAATTATCCAATACATTTTAGAATAAGGAGTGGAAAATTAAGAGGAAACTTGGGAAAACGAGTGGAAAAATAGTATCCATAGGGTGTCGTTTTCAACCCAAATTTCCCAATGCTAGGACACTGACCACGTCTCTGCCCCCCCCCCCCCCCCCCCCGGTCTGTGTGCCTCGCCACCCTGACCAGTGACCACGTCTCTGCCCCCCCCCCCCCACCCGGTCTGTGTGCCGCGCCACCCTGGCCAGTGACCACGTCTCTGCCCCCCCCCCCCCCCCCCGTATGTGTGCCGCGCCGCCTTGACCAGTGACCACGTCTCTGCCCCCCCCCCCCCCCCGGTCTGTGTGCCGCGCCACCCTGACCAGTGACCACGTCTCTGCCCCTCCTCCCGGTCTGTGTGCCGCGCCACCCTGACCAGTGACCACGTCTCTGCCCCCCCCCCCCCCCCTCCGGTCTGTGTGCCGTGCCACCCTGACCAGTGACCACGTCTCTGCCCCCCCCCCCCCGGTCTGTGTGCCGCGCCACCCTGACCAGTGACCACGTCTCTGCCCCCCCCCCCCCCCCCCTCCGGTCTGTGTGCCGTGCAACCCTGACCAGTGACCACGTCTCTGCCCCCCCCCCCCCCCGGTCTGTGTGCCGCGCCGCCTTGACCAGTGACCGCGTCTCTGCCCCCCCCCCCCCCCCCTCCGGTCTGTGTGCCGCGCCACCCTGACCAGTGACCGCGTCTCTGCCCCCCCCCCCCCCCCCCCCCCGGTCTGTGTGCCGCGCCGCCTTGACCAGTGACCGCGTCTCTGCCGCGCCCCCCCCCCCCCCCCCCGGTCTGTGTGCCGCGCCACCCTGACCAGTGACTCGCGTCTCTGCCCCCCCCCCCCCCCGGTCTGTGTGCCGCGCCGCCTTGACCAGTGACCGCGTCTCTGCCCCCCTCCCCCCCCCCCCCGGTCTGTGTGCCGCGCCACCCTGACCAGTGACCGCGTCTCTGCCCTGCTTCACAGTCCGGAGAACGTGCCCCGGCTGTTTGACCTGGTGCAGGTGAAGGATGAGCGGGTGAGGACGGCCTTCTATTACGCGCTGCGCGACACACTGGTAGCGGAGGACCTGACGCAGGCCAGCCGGATCGGCTACGGTCGGCAGCGGCATCGCGTGGTGACGCTGCGCGGCGACCTGATCGAGACCTCAGGTCAGGCAGGCAGGCAGCCGCTGGGTACTGGGTAGGCATTCACCGATCGTGGTTACGACCGTAAACATAGTATGCGTGGTTCATGAATCCAACTATAGAGATGTCTAAACGAACCAAAGACGCTGACTATAAAAGTCACTATTGTGATCCCTCACGATGATAAACTGATGAATGATCATAACGTCTGCCACCCCAGGTACGATGATAAACTGATTAATGATCATAACGTCTGCCACCCCAGGTACGATGATAAACTGATTAATGATCATAACGTCTGCCACCCCAGGTACGATGATAAACTGATCAATGATCATAACGTCTGCCACCCCAGGTACGATGATAAACTGATTAATGATCATAACGTCTGCCACCCCAGGTACGATGATAAACTGATTAATGATCATAACGTCTGCCACCCCAGGTACGATGATAAACTGATCAATGATAATAACGTCTGCCACCCCAGGTAACGATGATAAACTGATTAATGATCATAACGTCTGCCACCCCAGGTAACGATGATAAACTGATCAATGATCATAACGTCTGCCACCCCAGGTAACGATGATAAACTGATCAATGATCATAACGTCTGCCACCCCAGGTAACGATGATAAACTGATCAATGATCATAACGTATGCCACCCCAGGTACGATGATAAACTGAGCAATGATCATAACGTCTGCCACCCCAGGTACGATGATAAACTGATAAATGATCATAACGTCTGCCACCCCAGGTACGATGATAAACTGATTAATGATCATAACGTCTGCCACCCCAGGTACGATGATAAACTGATTAATGATCATAACGTCTGCCACCCCAGGTACGATGATAAACTGATTAATGATCATAACGTCTGCCACCCCAGGTACGATGATAAACTGATTAATGATCATAACGTCTGCCACCCCAGGTACGATGATAAACTGATTAATGATCATAACGTCTGCCACCCCAGGTAACGATGATAAACTGATCAATGATCATAACGTCTGCCACCCCAGGTAACGATGATAAACTGATCAATGATCATAACGTCTGCCACCCCAGGTACGATGATAAACTGATGAATGATCATAACGTCTGCCACCCCAGGTACGATGATAAACTGATTAATGATCATAACGTCTGCCACCCCAGGTACGATGATAAACTGATTAATGATCATAACGTCTGCCACCCCAGGTACAATGATAAACTGATTAATGATCATAACGTCTGCCACCCCAGGTACGATGATAAACTGATTAATGATCATAACGTCTGCCACCCCAGGTAACGATGATAAACTGATCAATGATCATAACGTCTGCCACCCCAGGTAACGATGATAAACTGATCAATGATCATAACGTCTGCCACCCCAGGTACGATGATAAACTGATTAATGATCATAACGTCTGCCACCCCAGGTACGATGATAAACTGATTAATGATCATAACGTCTGCCACCCCAGGTAACGATGATAAACTGATCAATGATCATAACGTCTGCCACCCCAGGTACGATGATAAACTGATTAATGATCATAACGTCTGCCACCCCAGGTAACTATGATAAACTGATCAATGATCATACCGTCTGCCACCCCAGGTAACGATGATAAACTGATCAATGATCATAACGTCTGCCACCCCAGGTAACGATGATAAACTGATCAATGATCATAACGTCTGCCACCCCAGGTAACGATGATAAACTGATTAATGATCATAACGTCTGCCACCCCAGGTAACGATGATAAACTGATAAATGATCATAACGTCTGCCACCCCAGGTACGATGTCGGGTGGCGGTAAAAAGTCATTCTGCGGCCGGATGGGCACCAAGGTCGTCCAGGCCGAGGTCACCCAGGCCCAGGTGGAGAGCGCCGAGGCCGACGTCGGCGGCATTGCCCAGCGCGTGCAGGAGCTGAAGCGGAAGCACCACCAGCTGGAGGAGGCGGTGGCAGCGCTGCAGAAGAAGCTGGACAAGATGAAGATGGACCAGCGCAAACACGCCATGGACGCCAAGGTAGGGGGCGGAAGTTATGGGTGGTGGGCTGGTAGGTGCCTGATTCGGGTTGGTGTGACGCTGGCGGAAGTCTGCTGAATGTGGTGTACCTTGTGTTAACGGTCAAGGAGTGGTGGTAGTGTGGTGAAATGACTGACGGATAACATGCTGTACAGGCGGCCAGCTGTCTCGGCTGAAGACTCAGACGGTGATGTGACGTGATGTGACGTGACGTGATGTGACGTGATGTGACGTGACGTGATGTGACGTGATGTGACGTGATGTGACGTGATGTGACGTGATGTGACGTGACTGACGTGTCGTGACGTGTTACAGGCGGCCACCAGCCAGCTGTCTCGGCTGGAGGCCCAGATCGCCGAGCAGAGGGAGAAGGTGACCCAGGCCACCCCCGACCCGGCCACTGTCAACAAGATGGAGGCGCAGCTCAAACGCGCCTCCAAAGGTAACTGACGGTGATCACGTCCACTGGTCTGCCACCCGGCCACCGCGCCGGCCCGGGTAGGAGCCTCACATCCCCGCCGGCATATATGCAGTGTGGCATTGCCACAAGCCATGTGTGTATGCCATGTGGTACAGCGCAGCTCTGTGGCTGCGTCGTCAGTATTCGGTGCCTACTCGGTCTAGATCTGACGTCACGAGTGTCGGTGTCCGCGCGCCGGGGGTGAGTTGACGCCGGTGTTGTGCTCCGGCAGAGTTTGAGAAGGCAGAGTTGGCCGCCAACGCCGTGGAGGAGCGGGTTAAGGCGGTGCACGCCAAGATCATGGAGGTCTCCGGTGGGAAGGTGAAGGCCGCCCAGAAGAAACTCGACGACGCCACCAAGAAACTGGAAAAGGTCAGCTCCTTACTGGCTTGGTGGCTTTGTGCCGAGCTGGCTGGGTGGCTTTGTGCCGAGCTGGCTTGGTGACTTTGTGCCGAGCTGGCTGGGTGGCTTTGTACCGAGTTGGCTTGGTGGCTTTGTGCTGAGCTGGCTTGGTGGCTTTGTGCCGAGCTGGCTTGGTGTTTGATGTTGGATGATGTGATGTGAATGATGTGCTGGTGTGACGATTCAGTCGAGTGTTTGCATCGCTTTTCGTCCGTGTTTGTGTTGCATTGTTGGCATTGTATGGCTGTGGCCATGACCTGACCTGACCTGACCTGACCTGACCTGACCTGACCTGACCTGACCTGACCTGCCCCTGTGTGTGGTGGCTGTCCTGCTGTGACCCTGACCTGACCTGCCCCTGTGTGTGGTGGCTGTCCGGCTGTGACCCTGACCTGACCTGACCTGACCTGACCCTGCCACAGGTCAGCGGTGACATTGTCCGGCTGGGTGTGGCCATTAAGACGGCCGAGAGGAACGCCGTCAAGTGTCGGGACAAGATCGCCGCCATGGAGACGGAACAGGCAGAGGCAGAGGCCGAGAAAAAGGTACCGAGAGGTTCATCCTCTATCTCTTTCTTCCCCATCATACGCTGTTGAAACGGGAAATGTATCTAGGAAGCGTTCGCTATTATGGAGGGACATGTCTGTTTAAAAATGACATTCATATTTTTTCTCAACATTGGAAGCGTTCCAAAGCACCTCAGACTGCTATTGTTGGCCTGTGTAGTTTTTTTTAAAGTTTTTGTAAAATGTATAGGTTTACAATCGCAAACAATTTGCTTGGAAATTGACGTCAGGACCCGCATTGCTCTCACGAACTCAACGATTCGTGGTTTTACTGTCCTTTGATGTTTAGCATTTTTTTTCCACCTACAGCATTTGCTAGTTTTTCCACTCACTGCTAGCATGTAGTTTTGATATTTACTTCACATTGCCCGTGTAAATGTACGCACTGCGCGTTCGTTGGCGAGATTGCGAGCAGTTGTGCTCAAGAGAAGGTCGCTCTGACTGCACCCCGTGCTGACGTCTTCACCGCTGTGTCCCTCTCCGACAGGCGCTGTGTGAGCAGCGGGAGAAACTGGAGGAGACGGCCGCGCAGGCCATCCAGGCCATCAAGGAGCTGGAGGTGAGGATCTGGGCTGGGCCTAGCCGAGTCGGAAGCGGGGTCAGAGCGGTCTGAACGGTCCCTAGCAGCCAGTGCCGGGTTGTCGTCTGACTCTGATCATTGGGTTGGGATCGGTTTGGAGCGAGGGTGTGGTCTGAACGGTCCCCAGCCTGCACACCACCCCTGCCTATGTCTGGGCCACCGTCTGACCCGCAACTGCTCTGTGTCGCAGGACAAGCGGAAGGATATGGACCAGCGGCTGGCGGCGCTGAAGGAGGACCGCGACACCGTGGCCGCCGACGAGGACAAGATCAAGGCCAGCAAGATCGAGGTCGACCAGGAGATGGAGAAGTACGACGGTGTCATCAAGGAGAGCAAGTCCCGCGCGCACCACTGGAAGAAACAGGTGCGGCCGGCGGGGGCAGAACGACTCGGGATCGGGGTGTATTCCATAGATAATGTTTCTTAGTGATAGAGCTTCCGGCGTTTTTCCGGGTTTCTTCCGGCGTTTTTGTTCGTGTGCCAAATAGCGTTCCTTGTTTTGTGTGATAAGCACACGGTAAGTTTGTCTATAAGATGCATATCTCCTGCGGTCCACCCGGCGTATGTTGCTGTGCTCTGACCTGGTTGCGTGCCACACAGCTGTCCTCTGATTTGCATTCGTCCCCTTCCTCTGACCGGAGCTGCCGTGTCTCCACTCGCCGCAGCTGTCGAAGCTGGGGCTGCAGTCGGTGCCGGAGTCGGACCGGACCGAGGAGGACGTGACCGAGCTGCAGGAGCTCTCGGAGGAGGAGCTGCGCCAGCTGGACGACGAGGCCGTCAAGTACACGCTGACCATGCAGGAGGAGGAGCTGAGCAGGCTCAAACCGGACCTCGGAGCGCTGACAGAGTACAGGAAAAAGGTCTGCGTCGGGCGGGGGACGGCAATTATGGAATGGGAAACTGATAGCTGGATAAAGGAACTTTCTGGAGCAAGCAGGCAAACGCGAGCGACACTAGGTTATCGGTGGTAGCGATGGCATATGTTTCCTGTAATGATTAGCGTAAAGCGTCATTTGCATGCCAGCTGTTCCCGTCAAGAGTCAGGCAAAAAATATGCATGAATGGGCCACCTGGCCACACCTGCTCCTGTGACCGTGCCTGCTGTGACCTGTGACCGTGCCTGCTGTGACCTGTGACCGTGCCTGCTGTGACCGGTGACCGTGCCTGCTGTGACCTGTGACCGTGCCTGTTGTGACCTGTGACCGTACCTGCTATGCCCTGTGACCGTGCCTGCTATGACCTGTGACCGTGCCTGATGTGACCTGTGACCGTGCCTGCTGTGACCTGTGACTGTGCCTGATGTGTCCTGTGACCGTACCTGATGTGTCCTGTGACCGTGCCTGCTGTGTCCTGTGTCCTGTGACCGTGCCTGCTGTGACCTGTGACCGTGCCTGCTGTGACCTGTGACCGTGCCTGATGTGACCTGTGACCGTGCCTCCTGTGACATGTGACATGTGACCGTGCCTGCTGTGCCCTGTGACCGTGCCTGCTGTGACCTGTGACCGTGCCTGCTATGACCTATGTGACCGTTCCTGCTATGACCTGTGACTGTGCCTGCTGTGACCTGTGACCGTGCCTGCTGTGCCCTGTGACCGTGCCTGCTGTGACCTGTGACCGTGCCTGCTATGACCTCTGTGACCGTGCCTGCTATGACCTGTGTCATGTGACCATGCATGATGTGACCTGTGTCATGTGACCGTGCCTGCTGTGTCCTGTGTCCTGTGACCGTGCCTGCTGTGACCTGTGACCGTGCCTGATGTGACCTGTGACCGTGCCTGCTGTGACCTGTGACCATGCCTGTTGTGACCTGTTACTGTGTCTGCTGTGACCTGTGACCATGCCTGCTGTGACATGTGACCTGTGACCGTGCCTGCTGTGATCTGTGACCGTGTCTGATGTGACCTGTGACCGTGCCTGATGTGACCTGTGACCGTGCCTGCTGTGACCTTGCCTGCTGTGACCTGTGACCGTGCCTGCTGTGACCTGTGACCGTGCCTGCTGTGACCTGTGACCGTGCCTGTTGTGACCTGTGACCGTGCCTGCTGTGACCTGTGACCGTGCCTGCTGTGACCTGTAACCGTGCCTGCTGAGACCTGTGACCGTGCCTGTTGTGACCTGTGACCGTGCCTGCTGTGACCCGCAGGAGGAGATCTACCTGAACCGTGTGGCTGAACTAGACACCATCACGTCCCAGCGCGACACGCAGCGAAAGTACTATGACGACCTGCGGAAACAGCGGCTTAACGAGTTCATGGCAGGGTTCGCCATCATCACGTCCAAACTGAAGGGTAGGCACGCCGCGTCCCTGCAATCGTCGCCTCCAAACTGAACGGTAGGCACGCCGCGTCCCCGCAATCGTCGCCTCCAAACTGAACGGTAGGCACGCCGCGTCCCCGTAATCGTCGCCTCCAAACTGAAGGGTAGGCACGCCGCGTCCCTGCAATCGTCGCCTCCAAACTGAAGGGTAGGAACGCCGCGTCCCCGCAATCGTCGCCTCCAAACTGAAGGGTAGGCACGCCGCGTCCCCGCAATCGTCGCCTCCAAACTGAAGGGTAGGCACGCCGCGTCCCCGCAATCGTCGCCTCCAAACTGAAGGGTAGGCACGCCGCGTCCCCGCAATCGTCGCCTCCAAACTGAAGGGTAGGCACGCCGCGTCACCGCAATCGTCGCCTCCAAACTGAAGGGTAGGCACGCCGCGTCCCTGCAATCGTCGCCTCCAAACTGAAGGGTAGGCACGCCGCGTCACCGCAATCGTCGCCTCCAAACTGAAGGGTAGGCACGCCGCGTCCCCGCAATCGTCGCCTCCAAACTGAAGGGTAGGCACGCCGCGTCCCCGCAATCGTCGCCTCCAAACTGAAGGGTAGGCACGCCGCGTCCCTGCAATCGTTGCCTCCAAACTGAAGGGTAGGCACGCCGCGTCCCTGCAATCGTCGCCTCCAAACTGAAGGGTAGGCACGCCGCGTCCCTGCAATCGTCGCCTCCAAACTGAAGGGTAGGCACGCCGCGTCACCGCAATCGTCGCCTCCAAACTGAAGGGTAGGCACGCCGCGTCCCCGCAATCGTCGCCTCCAAACTGAAGGGTAGGCACGCCGCGTCCCCGCAATCGTCGCCTCCAAACTGAAGGGTAGGCACGCCGCGTCCCCGCAATCGTCGCCTCCAAACTGAAGGGTAGGCACGCCGCGTCCCCGCAATCGTCGCCTCCAAACTGAAGGGTAGGCACGCCGCGTCCCCATAATCGTCGCCTCCAAACTGAAGGGTAGGCACGCCGCGTCCCCGCAATCGTCGCCTCCAAACTGAAGGGTAGGCACGCCGCGTCCCCGCAATCGTCGCCTCCAAACTGAAGGGTAGGCACGCCGCGTCCTTCAACCCCGTCATCGTCGCCTCCAAACTGAAGGGTAGGCACGCCGCGTCCCTGCAATCGTCGCCTCCAAACTGAAAGGTAGGCACGCCGCGTCCCCGCCATCGTGCCTCCAAACTGAAGGGTAGGCACGCCGCGTCCCCGCAATCGTCGCCTCCAAACTGAAGGGTAGGCACGCCGCGTCCCTGCAATCGTCGCCTCCAAACTGAAGGGTAGGCACGCCGCGTCCCCGCAATCGTCGCCTCCAAACTGAAGGGTAGGCACGCCGCGTCCCTGCAATCGTCGCCTCCAAACTGAAGGGTAGACACGCCGCGTCCCTGCAATCGTCGCCTCCAAACTGAAGGGTAGGCACGCCGCGTCCCTGCAATCGTCGCCTCCAAACTGAAGGGTAGGCACGCGGCGTCCCTGCAATCGTCGCCTCCAAACTGAAGGGTAGGCACGCCGCGTCCCCGCAATCGTCGCCTCCAAACTGGAGGGTAGGCACGCCGCGTCCCTGCAATCGTCGCCTCCAAACTGAAGGGTAGGCACGCCGCGTCCCTGCAATCGTCGCCTCCAAACTGAAGGGTAGGCACGCCGCGTTCCCGCAATCGTCGCCTCCAAACTGAAGGGTAGGCACGCCGCGTCCCCGCAATCGTCGCCTCCAAACTGAAGGGTAGGCACGCCGCGTCACCGCAATCGTCGCCTCCAAACTGAAGGGTAGGCACGCCGCGTCCCTGCAATCGTCGCCTCCAAACTGAAGGGTAGGCACGCCGCGTCCCCGCAATCGTCGCCTCCAAACTGAAGGGTAGGCACGCCGCGTCCCCGCAATCGTCGCCTCCAAACTGAAGGGTAGGCACGCCGCGTCCCCGCAATCGTCGCCTCCAAACTGAAGGGTAGGCACGCCGCGTCCCTGCAATCGTTGCCTCCAAACTGAAGGGTAGGCACGCCGCGTCCTTCAACCCCGCCATCGTCTCCTCCAAACTGAAGGGTAGGCACGCCGCGTCCCCGCCATCGTCGCCTCCAAACTGAAGGATAGGCACGCCGCGTCCCCGCAATCGTCGCCTCCAAACTGAAGGGTAGGCACGCCGCGTCCCCGCAATCGTCGCCTCCAAACTGAAGGGTAGGCACGCCGCGTCCCTGCAATCGTCGCCTCCAAACTGAAGGGTAGGCACGCCGCGTCCCCGTAATCGTCGCCTCCAAACTGAAGGGTAGGCACGCCGCGTCCCCGCAATCGTCGCCTCCAAACTGAAGGGTAGGCACGCCGCGTCCCCGCAATCGTCGCCTCCAAACTGAAGGGTAGGCACGCCGCGTCCTTCAACCCCGTCATCGTCGCCTCCAAACTGAAGGGTAGGCACGCCGCGTCCCTGCAATCGTCGCCTCCAAACTGAAAGGTAGGCACGCCGCGTCCCCGCCATCGTCGCCTCCAAACTGAAGGGTAGGCACGCCGCGTCCCCGCAATCGTCGCCTCCAAACTGAAGGGTAGGCACGCCGCGTCCCTGCAATCGTCGCCTCCAAACTGAAGGGTAGGCACGCCGCGTCCCCGCAATCGTCGCCTCCAAACTGAAGGGTAGGCACGCCGCGTCCCTGCAATCGTCGCCTCCAAACTGAAGGGTAGACACGCCGCGTCCCTGCAATCGTCGCCTCCAAACTGAAGGGTAGGCACGCCGCGTCCCTGCAATCGTCGCCTCCAAACTGAAGGGTAGGCACGCGGCGTCCCTGCAATCGTCGCCTCCAAACTGAAGGGTAGGCACGCCGCGTCCCCGCAATCGTCGCCTCCAAACTGGAGGGTAGGCACGCCGCGTCCCTGCAATCGTCGCCTCCAAACTGAAGGGTAGGCACGCCGCGTCCCTGCAATCGTCGCCTCCAAACTGAAGGGTAGGCACGCCGCGTCCCCGCAATCGTCGCCTCCAAACTGAAGGGTAGGCACGCCGCGTCCCCGCAATCGTCGCCTCCAAACTGAAGGGTAGGCACGCCGCGTCACCGCAATCGTCGCCTCCAAACTGAAGGGTAGGCACGCCGCGTCCCTGCAATCGTCGCCTCCAAACTGAAGGGTAGGCACGCCGCGTCACCGCAATCGTCGCCTCCAAACTGAAGGGTAGGCACGCCGCGTCCCTGCAATCGTCGCCTCCAAACTGAAGGGTAGGCACGCCGCGTCCCCGCAATCGTCGCCTTCAAACTGAAGGGTAGGCACGCCGCGTCCCCGCAATCGTCGCCTCCAAACTGAAGGGTAGGCACGCCGCGTCCCCGCAATCGTCGCCTCCAAACTGAAGGGTAGGCACGCCGCGTCCCTGCAATCGTTGCCTCCAAACTGAAGGGTAGGCACGCCGCGTCCCTGCAATCGTCGCCTCCAAACTGAAGGGTAGGCACGCCGCGTCCCCGCAATCGTCGCCTCCAAACTGAAGGGTAGGCACGCCGCGTCCCTGCAATCGTTGCCTCCAAACTGAAGGGTAGGCACGCCGCGTCCCTGCAATCGTCGCCTCCAAACTGAAGGGTAGGCACGCCGCGTCCCTGCAATCGTCGCCTCCAAACTGAAGGGTAGGCACGCTGCGTCACCGCAATCGTCGCCTCCAAACTGAAGGGTAGGCACGCCGCGTCCCCGCAATCGTCGCCTCCAAACTGAAGGGTAGGCACGCCGCGTCCCCGCAATCGTCGCCTCCAAACTGAAGGGTAGGCACGCCGCGTCCCCGCAATCGTCGCCTCCAAACTGAAGGGTAGGCACGCCGCGTCCCCGCAATCGTCGCCTCCAAACTGAAGGGTAGGCACGCCGCGTCCTTCAACCCCGCCATCGTCTCCTCCAAACTGAAGGGTAGGCACGCCGCGTCCCCGCCATCGTCGCCTCCAAACTGAAGGGTAGGCACGCCGCGTCCCCGCAATCGTCGCCTCCAAACTGAAGGGTAGGCACGCCGCGTCCCCGTAATCGTCGCCTCCAAACTGAAGGGTAGGCACGCCGCGTCCCTGCAATCGTCGCCTCAAAAATGAAGGGTAGGCACGCCGCGTCCCCGCAATCGTCGCCTCCAAACTGAAGGGTAGGCACGCCGCGTCCCCGCAATCGTCGCCTCCAAACTGAAGGGTAGGCACGCCGCGTCCCCGCAATCGTCGCCTCCAAACTGAAGGGTAGGCACGCCGCGTCCCCGTAATCGTCGCCTCCAAACTGAAGGGTAGGCACGCCGCGTCCCCGCAATCGTCGCCTCCAAACTGAAGGGTAGGCACGCCGCGTCCCCGCAATCGTCGCCTCCAAACTGAAGGGTAGGCACGCCGCGTCCCCGCAATCGTCGCCTCCAAACTGAAGGGTAGGCACGCCGCGTCCTTCAACCCCGTCATCGTCGCCTCCAAACTGAAGGGTAGGCACGCCGCGTCCCTGCAATCGTCGCCTCCGAACTGAAAGGTAGGCACGCCGCGTCCCCGCCATCGTCGCCTCCAAACTGAAGGGTAGGCACGCCGCGTCCCCGCAATCGTCGCCTCCAAACTGAAGGGTAGGCACGCCGCGTCCCTGCAATCGTCGCCTCCAAACTGAAGGGTAGGCACGCCGCGTCCCCGCAATCGTCGCCTCCAAACTGAAGGGTAGGCACGCCGCGTCCCCGCAATCGTCGCCTCCAAACTGAAGGGTAGGCACGCCGCGTCCCTGCAATCGTCGCCTCCAAACTGAAGGGTAGGCACGCCGCGTTCCTGCAATCGTCGCCTCCAAACTGAAGGGTAGGCACGCCGCGTCCCCGCAATCGTCGCCTCCAAACTGAAGGGTAGGCACGCCGCGTCCCCGCAATCGTCGCCTCCAAACTGAAGGGTAGGCACGCCGCGTCCCTGCAATCGTCGCCTCCAAACTGAAGGGTAGGCACGCCGCGTCCCTGCAATCGTCGCCTCCAAACTGAAGGGTAGGCACGCCGCGTCCCCGCAATCGTCGCCTTCAAACTGAAGGGTAGGCACGCCGCGTCCCTGCAATCGTCGCCTCCAAACTGAAGGGTAGACACGCCGCGTCCCTGCAATCGTCGCCTCCAAACTGAAGGGTAGGCACGCCGCGTCCCTGCAATCGTCGCCTCCAAACTGAAGGGTAGGCACGCGGCGTCCCTGCAATCGTCGCCTCCAAACTGAAGGGTAGGCACGCCGCGTCCCCGCAATCGTCGCCTCCAAACTGGAGGGTAGGCACGCCGCGTCCCTGCAATCGTCGCCTCCAAACTGAAGGGTAGGCACGCCGCGTCCCTGCAATCATCGCCTCCAAACTGATGGGTAGGCACGCCGCGTCCCCGCAATCGTCGCCTCCAAACTGAAGGGTAGGCACGCCGCGTCCCCGCAATCGTCGCCTCCAAACTGAAGGGTAGGCACACCGCGTCACCGCAATCGTCGCCTCCAAACTGAAGGGTAGGCACGCCGCGTCCCTGCAATCGTCGCCTCCAAACTGAAGGGTAGGCACGCCGCGTCCCTGCAATCGTCGCCTCCAAACTGAAGGGTAGGCACGCCGCGTCCCCGCAATCGTCGCCTCCAAACTGAAGGGTAGGCACGCCGCGTCCCTGCAATCGTCGCCTCCAAACTGAATGGTAGGCACGCCGCGTCCCCGCAATCGTCGCCTCCAAACTGAAGGGTAGGCACGCCGCGTCCCTGCAATCGTCGCCTCCAAACTGAAGGGTAGGCACGCCGCGTCCCTGCAATCGTCGCCTCCAAACTGAAGGGTAGGCACGCCGCGTCCCCGCAATCGTCGCCTCCAAACTGAAGGGTAGGCACGCCGCGTCCCTGCAATCGTCGCCTCCAAACTGAAGGGTAGGCACGCCGCGTTCCTGCAATCGTCGCCTCCAAACTGAAGGGTAGGCACGCCGCGTCCCCGCAATCGTCGCCTCCAAACTGAAGGGTAGGCACGCCGCGTCCCCGCAATCGTCGCCTCCAAACTGAAGGATAGGCACGCCGCGTCCCCGCAATCGTCGCCACCAAACTGAAGGGTAGGCACGCCGCGTCCCTGCAATCGTCGCCTCCAAACTGAAGGGTAGGCACGCCGCGTCCCCGCAATCGTCGCCTTCAAACTGAAGGGTAGGCACGCCGCGTCCCTGCAATCGTCGCCTCCAAACTGAAGGGTAGACACGCCGCGTCCCTGCAATCGTCGCCTCCAAACTGAAGGGTAGGCACGCCGCGTCCCTGCAATCGTCGCCTCCAAACTGAAGGGTAGGCACGCGGCGTCCCTGCAATCGTCGCCTCCAAACTGAAGGGTAGGCACGCCGCGTCCCCGCAATCGTCGCCTCCAAACTGGAGGGTAGGCACGCCGCGTCCCTGCAATCGTCGCCTCCAAACTGAAGGGTAGGCACGCCGCGTCCCTGCAATCGTCGCCTCCAAACTGAAGGGTAGGCACGCCGCGTCCCCGCAATCGTCGCCTCCAAACTGAAGGGTAGGCACGCCGCGTCCCTGCAATCGTCGCCTCCAAACTGAAGGGTAGGCACGCCGCGTCCTTCAACCCCGCCATCGTCGCCTCCAAACTGAAGGGTAGGTACGCCGCGTCCCCGCCATCGTCGCCTCCAAACTGAAGGGTAGGCACGCCGCGTCCCTGCAATCGTCGCCTCCAA
Source organism: Chirona hameri (assembly GCA_036785665.1). Lineage (NCBI taxonomy): Eukaryota > Metazoa > Arthropoda > Thecostraca > Balanomorpha > Balanidae > Chirona > Chirona hameri. Next base: position 135,086 of record JAXIVJ010000262.1, on the reverse strand, counting down.
ACTGAAGGGTAGGCACGCCGCGTCCCTACAATCGTCGCCTCCAAACTGAAGGGTAGGCACGCCGCGTCCCCGCAATCGTCTCATCCAAACTGAAGGGTAGGCACGCCGCGTCTCCGCAATCGTCGCCTCCAAACTGAAGGGTAGGCACGCCGCGTCCCCGCAATCGTCGCCTCCAAACTGAAGGGTAGGCACGCCGCGTCCCCGCAATAGTCGCCTCCAAACTGAAGGGTAGGCACGCCGCGTCCTTCAACCCCGCCATCGTCGCCTCCAAACTGAAGGGTAGGCACGCCGCGTCCCCGCAATCGTCGCCTCCAAACTGAAGGGTAGGCACGCCGCGTGTCCACAATCGTCTCCTCCAAACTGAAGGGTAGGCACGCCGCGTCCTTCAACCCCGCCATCGTCGCCTCCAAACTGAAGGGTAGGCACGCTGCGTCCCCGCAATCGTCGCCTCCAAACTGAATGATAGGCACGCCGCGTCCCCGCAATCGTCGCCTCCAAACTGAAGGGTAGGCACGCCGCGTTCCCGCATTCGTCGCCTCCAAACTGAAGGGTAGGCACGCCGCGTCCCCGCAATCGTCGCCTCCAAACTGAAGGGTAGGCACGCCGCGTCCCCGCAATCGTCGCCTCCAAACTGAAGGGTAGGCACGCCGCGTCCCCGCAATCGTCTCCTCCAAACTGAAGGGTAGGCACGCCGCGTCCTTCAACCCCGCCATCGTCGCCTCCAAACTGAAGGGTAGGCACGCCGCGTCCCTGCAATCGTCGCCTCCAAACTGAAGGGTAGGCACGCCGCGTCCCCGCAATCGTCGCCTCCAAACTGAAAGGTAGGCACGCCGCGTCCCCGCAATCGTCGCCTCCAAACTGAAGGGTAGGCACGCCGCGTCCTTCAACCCCGCCATCGTCTCCTCCAAACTGAAGGGTAGGCACGCCGCGTCCCTGCAATCGTCGCCTCCAAACTGAAGGGTAGGCACGCCGCGTCCTTCAACCCCGCCATCGTCGCCTCCAAACTGAAGAGTAGGCACGCCGCGTCCCCGCAATCGTCGCCTCCAAACTGAAGGGTAGGCACGCCGCGTCCCCGCAATCGTCTCCTCCAAACTGAAGGGTAGGCACGCCGCGTCCTTCAACCCCGCCATCGTCGCCTCCAAACTGAAGGGTAGGCACGCCGCGTCCCTGCAATTGTCGCCTCCAAACTGAAGGATAGCACGCCGCGTCCTTCAACCCCGCCATCGTCTCCTCCAAACTGAAGGGTAGGCACGCCGCGTCCCTGCAATCGTCGCCTCCAAACTGAAGGGTAGGCACGCCGCGTCCCTGCAATCGTCGCCTCCAAACTGAAGGGTAGGCACGCCGCGTCCCTGAAATCGTCGCCTCCAAACTGAAGGGTAGGCACGCCGCGTCCCTGCAATCGTCGCCTCCAAACTGAAGGGTAGGCACGCCGCGTCCGTCAACCCCGCCATCGTCTCCTCCAAACTGAAGGGTAGGCACGCCGCGTCCCTGCAATCGTCGCCTCCAAACTGAAGGGTAGGCACGCCGCGTCCTTCACCCCCGCCATCGTCGCCTCCAAACTGAAGGGTAGGCACGCCGCGTCCCTGCAATCGTCGCCTCCAAACTGAAGGGTAGGCACGCCGCGTCCTTCAATCCCGCCATCGTTTCCTCCAAACTGAAGGGTAGGCACGCCGCGTCCTTCAACCCCGCAATCGTCGCCTCCAAACTGAAGGGTAGGCACGCCGCGTCCTTCAACCCCGCCATCCTCTCCTCCAAACTGAAGGGTAGGCACGCCGCGTCCCCGCCATCGTCGCCTCCAAACTGAAGGGTAGGCACGCCGCGTCCTTCAACCCCGCCATCGTCGCCTCCAAACTGAAGGGTAGGCACGCCGCGTCCTTCAACCCCGCCATCGTCGCCTCCAAACTGAAGGGTAGGCACGCCGCGTCCCTGCAATCGTCGCCTCCAAACTGAAGAGGAGGCACGCCGCGGTGACGGGGTTGCGTCACGCAGGTTTAGCGGTGGAGCCCTGTGCCCTAAGAGTGCTGTGTTGAGCGGTGCCGACTGCTGGCCCTATGCTTTCTTCATGGTATCCGGGCGATCCGCGTCCGTCTCTGTGTGATGCGTCTGCGCTCTGACAGCGGCCCTGCCCGGCTGTCTCTGTCTGACCGTCTCTGTGTCTCTGAACTGTCCCTGACAGCGGCCCTGTCCGGCTGGCTCTGTCTGACCGTGTCTGTGTCTCTGAACTGTCCCTGACAGCGACCCTGCCCGGCTGTCTCTGTCTGACCGTGTCTGTGTCTCTGAACTGTCCCTGACAGCGGCCCTGCCCGGCTGTCTCTGTCTGACCGTGTCTGTGTCTCTGAACTGTCCCTGACAGCGACCCTGCCCGGCTGTCTCTGTCTGACCGTGTCTGTGCCTCTGAACTGTCCCTGACAGCGGCCCTGCCCGGCTGTCTCTGTCTGACCGTGTCTGTATCTCTGAACTGTCCCTGACAGCGGCCCTGCCCGGCTGTCTCTGTCTGACCGTGTCTGTGTCTCTGAACTGTCCCTGACAGCGGCCCTGCCCGGCTGTCTCTGTCTGACCGTGTCTGTGTCTCTGAACTGTCCCTGACAGCGGCCCTGCCCGGCTGTCTCTGTCTGACCGTGTCTGTGCCTCTGAACTGTCCCTGACAGCGGCCCTGCCCGGCTGTCTCTGTCTGACCGTGTCTGTATCTCTGAACTGTCCCTGACAGCGGCCCTGCCCGGCTGTCTCTGTCTGACCGTGTATCTGCCTCTGAACTGTCCCTGACAGCGGCCCTGCCCGGCTGTCTCTGTCTGACTGTGTCTCTGTCTCTGAACTGTCCCTGACAGCTGTCCTGCCCGGCTGTCTCTGTCTGACCGTGTCTGTATCTCTGAACTGTCCCTGACAGCGGCCCTGCCCGGCTGTCTCTGTCTGACTGTGTCTCTGTCTCTGAACTGTCCCTGACAGCTGTCCTGCCCGGCTGTCTCTGTCTGACCGTGTCTGTATCTCTGAACTGTCCCTGACAGCGGCCCTGCCCGGCTGTCTCTGTCTGACCGTGTATCTGCCTCTGAACTGTCCCTGACAGCGGCCCTGCCCGGCTGTCTCTGTCTGACTGTGTCTCTGTCTCTGAACTGTCCCTGACAGCGGCCCTGCCTGGCTGTCTCTGTCTGACCGTGTCTGTGTCTCTGAACTGTCCCTGACAGCGGTCCTGCCCGGCTGTCTATCTGACCGTGTCTGTGCCTCTGAACTGTCCCTGACAGCGGCCCTGCCCGGCTGTCTCTGTCTGACCGTGTCTGTGTCTCTGAACTGTCCCTGACAGCGGCCCTGCCCGGCTGTCTCTGTCTGACCGTGTCTGTGTCTCTGAACTGTCCCTGACAGCGGCCCTGCCCGGCTGTCTCTGTCTGACCGGGTATGTGTCTCTGAACTGTCCCTGACAGCGGTCCTGCCCGGCTGTCTATCTGACCGTATCTGTGCCTCTGAACTGTCCCTGACAGCGGCCCTGCCCGGCTGTCTCTGTCTGACCGTGTCTGTGTCTCTGAACTGTCCCTGACAGCGGTCCTGCCCGGCTGTCTATCTGACCGTGTCTGTGTCTCTGAACTGTCCCTGACAGCGGCCCTGCCCGGCTGTCTCTGTCTGACCGTGTCTGTGTCTCTGAACTGTCCCTGACAGCGGCCCTGCCCGGCTGTCTCTGTCTGACCGTGTCTGTATCTCTGAACTGTCCCTGACAGCGGCCCTGCCCGGCTGTCTCTGTCTGTCCGTGTCTGTGCCTCTGAACTGTCCCTGACAGCGGTCCTGCCCGGCTGTCTCTGTCTGTCCGTGTCTGTGTCTCTGAACTGTCCCTGACAGCGGCCCTGCCCGGCTGTCCCTGTCTGACCGTGTCTGTGTCTCTGAACTGTCCCTGACAGCGGCCCTGCCCGGCTGTCTCTGTCTGTCCGTGTCTGTGTCTCTGAACTGTCCCTGACAGCGGCCCTGCCCGGCTGTCTCTGTCTGACCGTGTCTGTGTCTCTGAACTGTCCCTGACAGCGGCCCTGCCCGGCTGTCTCTGTCTGACCGTGTCTGTGTCTCTGAACTGTCCCTGACAGCGGTCCTGCCCGGCTGTCTCTGTCTGACCGTGTCTGTGCCTCTGAACTGTCCCTGACAGCGGCCCTGCCCGGCTGTCTCTGTCTGACCGTGTCTGTGTCTCTGAACTGTCCCTGACAGCGACCCTGCCCGGCTGTCTGTCTGACCGTGTCTGTGTCTCTGAACTGTCCCTGACAGCGGCCCTGCCCGGCTGTCTCTGTCTGACCGTGTCTGTGTCTCTGAACTGTCCCTGACAGCGACCCTGCCCGGCTGTCTCTGTCTGACCGTGTCTGTGTCTCTGAACTGTCCCTGACAGCGGCCCTGCCCGGCTGTCTCTGTCTGACCGTGTCTGTGTCTCTGAACTGTCCCTGACAGCGGCCCTGCCCGGCTGTCTCTGTCTGACCGTGTCTGTGTCTCTGAACTGTCCCTGACAGCGGCCCTGCCCGGCTGTCTCTGTCTGACCGTGTCTGTGTCTCTGAACTGTCCCTGACAGCGACCCTGCCCGGCTGTCTCTGTCTGACCGTGTCTGTGTCTCTGAACTGTCCCTGACAGCGGCCCTGCCCGGCTGTCTCTGTCTGACCGTGTCTGTGTCTCTGAACTGTCCCTGACAGCGGCCCTGCCCGGCTGTCTCTGTCTGACCGTGTCTGTGCCTCTGAACTGTCCCTGACAGCGGCCCTGTCCGGCTGTCTCTGTCTGACCGTGTCTGTGTCTCTGAACTGTCCCTGACAGCGGCCCTGCCCGGCTGTCTCTGTCTGACCGTGTATCTGCCTCTGAACTGTCCCTGACAGCGGCCCTGCCCGGCTGTCTCTGTCTGACCGTGTCTGTGTCTCTGAACTGTCCCTGACAGCGGCCCTGCCCGGCTGTCTCTGTCTGACCGTGTCTGTATCTCTGAACTGTCCCTGACAGCGGCCCTGCCCGGCTGTCTCTGTCTGACCGTGTATCTGCCTCTGAACTGTCCCTGACAGCGGCCCTGCCCGGCTGTCTCTGTCTGACCGTGTCTGTGTCTCTGAACTGTCCCTGACAGCGGCCCTGCCCGGCTGTCTCTGTCTGACCGTGTCTGTATCTCTGAACTGTCCCTGACAGCGGCCCTGCCCGGCTGTCTCTGTCTGACCGTGTATCTGCCTCTGAACTGTCCCTGACAGCGGCCCTGCCCGGCTGTCTCTGTCTGACCGTGTCTGTGTCTCTGAACTGTCCCTGACAGCGGCCCTGCCCGGCTGTCTCTGTCTGACCGTGTCTGTGTCTCTGAACTGTCCCTGACAGCGGCCCTGCCCGGCTGTCTCTGTCTGACCGTGTCTGTGTCTCTGAACTGTCCCTGACAGCGGCCCTGCCCGGCTGTCTCTGTCTGACCGTGTCTGTGTCTCTGAACTGTCCCTGACAGCGACCCTGCCCGGCTGTGTCGACAGAGATGTACCAGATGATCACGCTGGGCGGTGACGCCGAACTGGAGCTGGTAGACTCGCTCGACCCGTTCTCAGAGGGCATCGTGTTCAGGTAAGTGGGGAGCGGCGGCCGGGGCTGAGCGCTCAGCTGGTGACAAAACAAGGTCACAGGTTCGAGCCACGCCCGCTCCCACGAACGCAACCCATGTATGTGTATGCATGTCGTCCCGGTCGTCAATTTAGAGGGTTGGTTAGAAGTGCCAAGCCAGTACTTACAGGACCTCATCTGAGCTTATCTCTGTCATTGATCGCGCTGACCTGACCTCTGACCACGACTCTGCCGCCCTGATCCTTGGTTTGACCTGGCTCGTGTCGCTCTGCGCCTTCTCTGATCTGTGATCCTTTTCTCCGCTGCAGCGTGCGGCCGCCGAAGAAGTCGTGGAAGAACATCACGAAGCTGTCTGGCGGCGAGAAGACGCTCTCGTCTCTGGCGCTCGTGTTCGCGCTGCACTACTACAAGCCGACCCCGCTCTACGTCATGGACGAGATTGACGCCGCGCTCGACTTCAAAAACGTCTCCATCGTCGGCAACTATATCAAGGTGAGCCGGCGGATCTGCGGTTTTCGCGGACGGTTAGCGCAGAATGAGCTCTGTGGTGCAGGTGAGGTATGGACGTGTGTTGGGTTCCTTGCTGGTTCTGATAGTGCTGGGTGCGTGTTCCCGTATGTGATGTTTTGCTACGGACGGAACACTCTGTAATGCTTCCTAGCTGAACTGTTCATAGTTTTGAGCGAATGTTTACTCCAAACATTCTTCAGTGCAACCGAAACCACAAGCCGTCGGTATCTGGGGAAACTGGGGGATGTCAAAGTTGAACGCACACCAATACTCCATACAGAAAGTCACACATCCTGCTTGCGCCTGCGGCCACAACCAAGAAAACACGACTCACTTCCTTTTTCACTGTCCACTGTTCACCACAACCTTTCAAGACAAGGTTCTACACACCTTAACCTTGACATTCCAGGCTTACCAGACAACAAAAATCAGCACACTTCTCGTTGGCCAAAACACAACAAAACATACCGCACCACTGATCTCCGCTGCCTTCCAAAAATTATTAGAAAGTACTTTTAGACTTTCGTAAAATGTCAAATCCACGGATCTGCACCGGCTCATCCCTCACTCTCACTGGCAACTGGCCCTCTCCTCCCCGCTGGTCGAGCGAACTGATGCCACTTGTGTTTTCCTCACACTTTGATCAGGTGATGGTGGCCAGAATTAAGCTCTACCTTGTGCACTATCACCTGGACAATGTATTTACTATCGCCATCACGAAAATAAACGTTGTTTTGTTCTGTATCTTCGCTGTCCTGCCCCCGTAATTGCCCTGCGACATTGGCCTCTCTCTGTTTGTATTGACATTCGGGTGACGCTGGACGTGGGCCCCGGTCTACGGCGTGACGATTAGGGGTCAATGGGCTCCCACAATTAGTGGCACGCGAACATGTTAGTGGCACGCGAACATGTACATTACCGGCTGGTGGTTCCGCTGTTAAATATTCACACCGATACATGATGTAAAAAAAACACCGATACTACATGTTTGCCGCACGAGTCATATCAGGACGCAGGAAATACGACCAGATCTCTGATGTATTGCGTGAATTAGGTTGGCTAAATGCGTTAGATTTAGTAAAATACTCTGACTTGTGCATGTTGCATAAGGTTATAACTAGAGCGAAACCTTCGTCGTTGGCGTCGCGCATCCAGTTCAACTACGAAATACTGGAGCGTGATACCCGACAATCGAAACATCTAGCCTTGCCTCGACCTAGAAACAATCACGGAAAGCGCACATTCTTGTATAGGGCTAGCCATTCATACAATGCGCATATTTAATCTCAGTGTGTTCTGAATGCAGTTGTCGCCCATTAGATTTTACACTTGCTCAATAATTTTACGATGTCGGCAAAACAGGGCAAACTGTTTTAGCTCACTTTTTACTGTTTTAGCTCACTCATTTTTATGTTCATGTATGGAGGACCGAAGAATAACCCTGTCGTGTGGAACGGTCTGTTTACGTTAATACATACATACATACATACATCACATATTCAACCTTAATTTGATACAATTGGCATTGGTGTTGACTACAGTGAAACACTGACGGCATTGCTGAATACAACATTCGTGGAGAAGCGAGGAAGGAAATAAATAGGGAAGGGCGGAAGGTCAAGTATCATTTGACCATGTACAACGACGGTTAGTCGCTCAGGACAAAGTATCAGCAATCAAGGTTCTCTTCTACGAGCAGATGCAAATAGCAATATAATATGTATGCTAATGCGCCTTGCACAATAGATATGCAACATACAAACTGCCCGTATCTAATCGCCTTACAACTATACTATGCAGTCCGGCCGGCAACTATTCGCAGTGCCCCGGCGCAGAGCTGCAGAGAAACCGGCGGCTGTATGCGAGTTGTTGTCGCCACTGGTGCGGTTTTCTGTGAGCTGGTGTCGCCACTGGTGCGGTTTTCTGTGAGCTGGTGTCGCCACTGGTGCGGTTTTCTGTGAGCTGGTGTCGCCACTGGTGCGGTTTTCTGTGAGCTGGTGTTGCCACCGTAGCGGCTGATCGCCGCAGGTACTTCCTGAGTTTCGCTTCCAAGTTCCTCGGATCTGCAGTCCTCAGTAGTTTTTTATATACAAATGTATTGCATGTGTTGGTTTCCATAGCAACTTCAAAAGCGTGCACACTTGTGTGGTAAGTGTTCATAGAGTTATCACCGCTGTCAGTTCAGGAGAGTCCCTGCAGGATCAGTCAGTCTGAGTCGAGCCCGAGGCCCCAGTCAAAGCCGGCCTCTGCGCCCCAGCCAGCGTCGTACTGCACCAGCCGGTACTCCCCGCCGCCGCCGCTGCCGGAGCCGGGGCTGTACGGGCCGTGGAAGCCGATGCTGATCGAGTTATTTCGACCGGAGACGGACAGGAACGGCGCCGTCTCGTCTTGGCGGTACACGCTGACGCCGTCCGACTCGAAGTGGACCCGGAACCTGCGGAACTGGCCGGCGTCTGTGATGTCGGGGGCGTCGGAGGCGGCCAGGGTGCTCCACCCGCTGACGCCGCGGTGGAGCAGTATGGTGCTCTCGGTGTTGTTGACGCCGAGGGAGACGCGGAAGACGACGCCGTCGGACCAGACGTCGCGTGTCCTCGCCTCCCAGCCGCAGCCGGCGCCGGAGCGGCACGCAAACTCGACCCAGAAGTCCGTCTGGGACGGCTTGCGGCGGCGGACCATAGCCGTGTCTCCGGGCACGGTGTAGGCGCGGGTCGGACTCCAGTCGGCGCCGAACCACGGGTCCACCAGCCGGTCGGGGAACCGCCACAGACCCATGCCGCCGGCCGGCGTGCGGAACGCCAGGTGTGTCGGCGTCAGCCGCGCTGGGTCGTCCCAGGTGAGGTCCTGCCCGCCGCCCAGCGGGCTGACTCGCAGCTGGCCGTTGCACCAGTGAACCTTGAGACGGATGAACTCCGAGTCGCTCAGCAGCGGCGGCAGGACGGTGGTGGTGTTGGTGGTAGTTACTGCGACGCAACCGTCACCGGCGCCGGTGCTGTTGCCGGAAGCGGAAGCGTCGTCGGCTTCCGTGTCGCTGCCGGTTGCCTTGACGTTGCCGGTGACGGTGCAGTTGCCGGCTTTAGTATCGTTACCGGCTTTAGTGCCGTCGTCGGCCGGCCTGGTGTCAATGCTGATTCCGTTGCGCCGCAGCTCCACTCGCGCGCCGCTCCCCGTTTCGCCGATGGTCAGCTCGTAGTGGTTGGCCGGCGGGGAGTAGCCCTCGGAGAGCAGCAGCTGGACGGTGTCGGCGGCGCGCACGTCAAACTCTGTCGAGCAGAGGCCGCCGACCAGCGCCTTCCAGACCCAGTGCCGGCCGTCGGTGAGCAGCTGGTCGTTGCGCCGCAGACAGAGCGTGTTGTTGAACTGCCAGTGGCTGTCGGCACACTGGCACCGGTAGGACCTGCAGGTCACGCTGCCGGTGACGTGCAGCCCGCACTGCTCGCCGTGGCGGCAGGACTGGCCCAGGTGCCGGGCGCAGCTGTCCCGGCAGTAGCCGCGGTGAACGCAGAGTGACTGGTGCCACATCACCTGGGCCGACTCTGTGCGCAGGTCGGCCACCGCGTCGAACCACGTCCAGCCGGCGGCGAGCCCCGTGTAGTAGTAGGGGTGGTCGCAGACGCTGACGCCGAACACCTGGCACTCGCCTCTGGCCGCGTTGTAGTTGAAGCTGCGGCAGTTGCCGCGGCCCACGCAGGCGGCCTGACATTGCAGCTGGGTGACACCGGTTACCTGCGAGTAGGACGTGCCGCGCAGCTGGAGGTTGCGGCCGCGCCGACTGCTGAACAGCACGCCCTGCGCTGTGCCGGCCAGCAGCAGACACGCCGCCGCCGCCGCGGTCAGCAGAGGGGGCAGACGCATCGCGTCCAGACTGGAGGCGGGCCGCCCGCTGTCTGACGTCCGAGGCACGCTCCCGGCCGGACCGCTCCGAGCAGCCTCTGTCGTGTGCCGCCGCTCGGGAGTGTTGCCGTCCCCACCGGCGTGAGATATCACTCCCAGCGTCTGTGACGCGCAGACCCGTGATAACACCGCCTGCCGGAGTCGACTGGACAGCAGTGGTGCGGCGGTGGCTGGCCTGGCTGCTGACACCGCCTGCCGGAGTCGACTGGACAGCAGTGGTGCGGCGGTGGCTGGCCTGGCTGCTGACACCGCCTGCCGGAGTCGACTGGACAGCAGTGGTGCGGCGGTGGCTGGCCTGGCTGCTGACACCGCCTGCCGGAGTCGACTGGACAGCAGTGGTGCGGCGGTGGCTGGCCTGGCTGCTGACACCGCCTGCCGGAGTCGACTGGACAGCAGTGGTGCGGCGGTGGCTGGCCTGGCTGCTGACACCGCCTGCCGGAGTCGACTGGACAGCAGTGGTGCGGCGGTGGCTGGCCTGGCTGCTGACACCGCCTGCCGGAGTCGACTGGACAGCAGTGGTGCGGCGGTGGCTGGCCTGGCTGCTGACACCGCCTGCCGGAGTCGACTGGACAGCAGTGGTGCGGCGGTGGCTGGCCTGGCTGCTGACACCGCCTGCCGGAGTCGACTGGACAGCAGTGGTGCGGCGGTGGCTGGCCTGGCTGCTGACACCGCCTGTCGGAGTCGACTGGACGGCAGTGGTGCGGCGGTGGCTGGCCTGGCTGCTGACACCGCCTGCCGGAGTCGACTGGACGGCAGTGGTGCGGCGGTGGCTGGCCTGGCTGCTGACACCGCCTGCCGGAGTCGACTGGACAGCAGTGGTGCGGCGGTGGCTGGCCTGGCTGCTGACACCGCCTGCCGGAGTCGACTGGACGGCAGTGGTGCGGCGGTGGCTGGCCTGGCTGCGACTGACCCGGAGCTCGGCCGGCCGCCCGGGCTGCCCCGTGTCGATCAGCGCGTCAGCTGGTTAATCGCCTGCCGTCCACACGGCCGCGCTGACCCGGTGGCACTGTCCGCTCCGGCCCCTTCCGACATACATACGTCAATATGTCACTGGCTCAGTAGCGTTCGATGAGCTGTGCATGTGGTGTGATATGGTGGGGATGTCACCTGGCCGACTTCCATCAACAACAATGGCGGCGCCACTAGAGGGGCAGGGTGGCAGACTGCCACCCCTGCCGTGACACTGGGGTGGCAAGGCCACCGTCAAAATTTTACCGGTGATGTTTTGTCAAAATTGTGGATTCCGACCGCTGTGAACATATATGGAACAGTTCCCTTTGTCGACCAAAGCAAATTGTAGTCACGTTAGTCTATATTGCTATTCAAACTATTATATCTAGTCATAACCATAATATTCGCCAATTTGGCCGAAACTTTCGCTCTGTATCGAGTAATCTAAATTGACTTATCTAACCGAGAGCACGCCAATGCAACAGCTGTGCAGGCGCCTCTGGGCGGGACAGGACAGGATGGCGGCAACGGGCAGAGCAGAGCCAAGCAGGGCGGGGCGGGGCAGGACAGGGAGGGACGGGGCAGAGGCAAGACAGGGCAGGACAGGGCAGGACAGGACAGGACAGGACAGGACAGGGCAGGGCAGGACAGGACAGGACAGGACAGGACAGGACAGGACAGGACAGGAGAGGGCAGGACAGGACAGGGCATGGCAGGGCAGGACAGGGCAGGACATGGCAGGGCAGGACAGGGCATGACAGGGCAAGACAAGGCAAGACAAGGCAGGACAGGATAGGGCAGGATAGGGCAGGACAGGGCAGGGCAGGACAGGACAGGACAGGGCAGGACAGGGCAGGACAGGGCAGGACAGGGCAGGACAGGGCAGGACAGGGTCAGGGACGTAGCCAAGGGGGAGCACATATTCCCAAAAGATAGAGTGCAGGAAACATATTGCATACCTTCATGATAAATAACAATGCGTAGGGAGGCTAATTTACTGAATTCGTTACCGAGTACTTGCTGATTATAAGCGTGGAACGCTTACCAACTATGACTTGAAATATCTATCCGTAGGAATTGTTATATGCAAAATGTAATGAATTTACAATATATTTTTGTCTCGTCTATCGATTTCAGGTGCTAACTCTATTTTTGTGGAAAAGGGTGATCATCTCCCTTTAAAGAAATACAATATAATTAAAGGGAATGTTTCACCTTTGTATTGGTTTTGGAACTGAGATGGCCATTATCTTTGACCGTTATTGAAATGTCGAAAATACTAAGGTCATTTTCCCCAAAACTTAGCCGTTTTTAAGCAATTTAATTTCTCATTTGCAAAATGGGGTCTAGGCTAGTGCCGCCGCTGATTGGCTGACAGCCAACTTGTCAGCCAATCCCACTTTGCCAGCCAATCGGCGGCGATCGATAGCTCAATAATGACGTCATCATCCCAAATTGAAAACCTTAATTTGCATAAAGTTAAGTAACTTTTCGAGATAAAAAATATCACCATCGTTTTCAGCAGCACTTACTTCATATTTTCGACCTCAACCAGCGTATATTTTACAACTTTCAGAAAGGTGAAACCGTATATATCTCGATAACTCAAAGACACACGTCATGTGTCCCTACACACGTGTGTATAATTTCGTCTATCATTCGGTGCCGAGGAATTATGTAAGACGAACGCGTCCACCGGGTAGTGTGTTTGCTGTTCAATATGTCTTCATATGTCATAATTGTCTTGACATTAATAATCTTGCATGTTTATACCAATTACGAAATAATAACGAAATAATTAGATTGTATTCGATACTTTACCTCTACCAACCGCAACATTCAAACATTGCCTTACACATATGTGTTGCGGGCAGTGGCGGCGGATAAGGGGGCAGGGGGGCAGCTCCCCCCCCCCCCCACTCAAGAAGTTTGGGGGGGGGGGCAAGCATGATTTTGCCCCCCCCCCCTACATTTGAAAGAGGGACCTCCAAGAAGTTGGTTCTATTTTTTTATTTTTAACCGAAACAGGGCCCCGATGTGCTCCCATAATAACCGAAACACATCGGCCCCAGGGCCCCGATGTGCTCCGAGCCAGCCTGAGGGGCCTTCTAAGGCCGACAGAAGGCCCTCGGTCGGCCTGAGGGGGACCCTTGGAAGGCCTGAGGGGGACCCTCGGTAGGCCTGAGGGGCCCTCAGAAGGCCGAGACTTCAACATGGGCCGGTCCGACTTTTTTTGCGACCATTTAGGGGCCCTGCAAAATATAGTGGCCTAAATCCGAGGAGATACCATTTCGTCCTCCCCCCCCCCCCCTAAAAAAATGGGGGGGGGGGCTTTGGCCATGGGAGGAGCAGACTGGTTATTGATTCACCTTTTTGGAAGGATTCAATCACGATTCATTTTGGGATATGAATGATTCAGTCACCGTTTGATTCATGGATAACCATTTCGAGAAATGATTCTTTCCGATTCAAAGAATCAAAACACTTTTTATCAAGTCACATTTGACTCACCATTGAAATGGCATTGCACAGTCTTTTTTATTCAATCAGCCTTGTTTCTATGCGGGTTTTGATTCAATCATGATTCATGAATAAAATAATCTGGTGGCGAATTGATTCTTCTTTGATTCAAGGGATTTTGATTGAACGATTCCAATCGATTCAATCAGAGTCGAATCAATAACCAGTCTGGAGGGGCCCCTTTGGCAGAGATGGCCCCCTGGGTTTGTTTGCCCCCCATCCGAAAATACGATCCGCCGCCACTGGTTGCGGGTTCCTGTTCCTGCCTTTCCGGTAGCGTCGCCGTCTCTCATACCACTCCAGTTTGATAACGAACCTCTATATTGTGCCACATCCCCACATGACTAATCATCATGGTTCCACATGGCCGTGCTGCCACAATCTCTACACCGATCAAATCCCGGCGCAACACCCGCAACCCCCATGATGACCAAAGCGACGCCGGTTCCGCGCGTGGCTGGTGGTTTCCCTAGGGAACACCGAACAGTGCCACTGAAATATTGTACAACCGTTAGGTACATACATATGTAAGAAACGAGTATACTCGTTTCTTCTCCCAATTCCTGTCCAACGTACTGAGTTCCAAGAGTATACTTACAGAAGCTATTATTTGCTAATTATAAATTGTCTACCATTTGAAAAACGCGATACCTACATAGTTAATTCATCGTGGGGTGCTAGTAATATTTTATGGGTCCGGTGTCAAAATGAAATCTTGCTAAAATATTTGAAGAACTTGCAAAAATTGATACCTATCAGCTAATTAATAACACACAAATAGGACGGAATGTGTTGGGTTTTAATCTTGTTGGTCGCGAGGCATTCTATGCTTCCGTGGCACTTTTTCCCATACATGCGTACCTACTCAGTCAATGTTGCCACACCTGGCAGAAATCGGTACCGCCGCCCCTGGTCAGCAGTCGTATGCTGCGCAATATGTACTGACGTCGCAATATGTACTGACGTTATACTGACGTCCATTGGGCGTGCTCTTCTGTTTGATGTCAGCACGGCCGATACAGCGCGTCAGTGGTTTTAACGCAGTGGCAAGTACAGTACGTATTTGCCACATGATCTCCGTAAGAAAAGCAAGCCATGTTTTTCAACAACAAAATGGACGTGTTTGCGTAATTCACGAACTATTACTATTTTAGTTAAGTGGCTTCGTTTAGTATTGACTGTCTCAGTACTTGCCGAAATCGTGCACTTGTTCAGAAATTCTTTATTTCTGGATTTGGGTTTCATAATTCTTGGGCGGTAGTGCATTTTCATTAGATTAATTTGTGTGCATACAAATGTATGTTATATGCTTTCGGTTCCAAAAAAGCAGAATAGTATTATTGTTTGTCTTAGGAGACAAAAATGTTTGGTGATTTCGATGCTAAGATGATGAGGTAAAGGACACGCGTTTTTTCAGTTTTATTAGACAGCCACTTACATCCTCGGGACCTATGCTCCTTGCTGATCCAAACTTCATATACCTTGTGTTGTACGCAGCTAGTATAATTTAGTTCGTTAATTCGCCTTTATTATTGTAAATATTGTTTGTGCCGGCCGTTGTTTGGCCACGAGCCGGGAATTCACCATGGCAACCCTGCTGACCCGCCGCCGGGTGGTCAACCTCCCATGGTCCCGACGCGCACACATTTCTTCTACTTACGTTAAATATTTTTCTTCTTGTATTGTCAATCTAGCTTATAAATTAATTTAGCTCGTTAATTCGCCTTTATTATTGTAAATATTGTTTGTGCCGGCCGTTGTTTGGCCACGAGCCGGGAATTCACCATGGCAACCCTGCTGACCCGCCGCCGGGTGGTCAACCTCCCATGGTCCCGACGCGCACACATTTCTTCTACTTACGTTAAATGTTTTTTCTTCTTGTATTTTCAATCTAGCTTATAATTTAGTTGTGTTAATTTAATATTTTATTTCATAATTGTATTTGTGCGATCATTATTCAGTAATCATAATCATTCATGTTCCGTATTCATATTCGTATTGCACAATGTCTGCAAATGCTTTGATGTGTCTTAGTATGGAAAATGAGAACAGATTGCCTAATTTGATTCGAGTATTTTAAATATCAGTCAAAGACAACGAAGTGCTATCGATACTCAAAGATTCCATCAACATTATTT
The DNA here is from genome assembly GCA_036785665.1 of Chirona hameri. Taxonomy (NCBI): domain Eukaryota; kingdom Metazoa; phylum Arthropoda; class Thecostraca; order Balanomorpha; family Balanidae; genus Chirona; species Chirona hameri. The sequence continues at coordinate 119,553 of JAXIVJ010000262.1, read as the reverse complement.
ATTTGTTAAAAATGTATTCGTTAAATTGTGGAGTTACTAATATTGATGTTTGCCATTATAAATGAGCCCGGCGATCTAATACGGTTAGTTATTTAAATCTGTCCTACAGTTCTGGAGATGCTGGAGACAATTCTGCATGTGGACAATTAAATGTTATTAGCATGTCTGTCGCTTCTCCGGAACGTCAAAGCCAACCATCCGAGGGTCTTTCGACATTGAACCCAATTTTGCTCCAGAATATCACCACGTGTATCTAATGTTCACCCGCGTCCTGCTATTATAATCCCGGCTCCCGCGTCCTGCTATTATAATCCCGGCTCCCGCGTCCTGCTATTATAATCCCGGCTCCCGCGTGCTGCTATTATAATCCCGGCTCCCGCGTGCTGCTATTATAATCACGGCTCCCGCGTCCTGCTATTATAATCCCGGCTCCCGCGTCCTGCTATTGTAATCCCGGCTCCCGCGTCCTGCTATTATAATCCCGGTTCCCGCGTCCTGCTATTATAATCCCGGTTCCCGCGTCCTGCTATTATAATCCCGGCTCCCGCGTCCTGCTATTATAATTACGGCTCCCGCGTCCTGCTATTATAATCCCGGCTCCAGCGTCCTGCTATTATAATCCCGGCTCCCGCGTCCTGCTATTATAATCCCGGCTCCCGCGTCCTGATATTGCAATCCCGGCTCCCGCGTCCTGCTATTATAATACCGGCTCCCGCGTCCTGCTATTATAATCCCGGCTCCCGCGTCCTGCTACTATAATCCCGGCTCCCGCGTCCTGCTATTGTAATCCCGGCTCCCGCGTCCTGCTATTATAATCCCGGCTCCCGCGTCCTGCTATTATAATCCCGGCTCCCGCGTCATGCTATTATAATCCCGGCTCCCGCGTCCTGCTATTATAATCCCGGCTCCCGTGTCCTGCTATTATAATCCCGGCTCCCGCGTCCTGCTATTGTAATCCCGGCTCCCGCGTCATGCTATTATAATCCCGGCTCCCGCGTCCTGCTATTATAATCCCGGCTCCCGCGTCCTGCTATTATAATCCCGGCTCCCGCGTCCTGCTATTATATTCCCGGCTCCCGCGTCCTGCTATTGTTAGGATAATCCCGGCTCCCGCGTCCTGCTATTGTTAGGATAATCCCGGCTCCCGCGTCCTGCTATTGTTAGGATAATCCCGGCTCCCGCGTCCTGCTATTGTTAGGATAATCCCGGCTCCCTCGTCCTGCTATTGTTAGGATAATCCCGGCTCCCGCGTCCTGCTATTGTTAGGATAATCCCGGCTCCCGCGTCCTGCTATTGTTAAGATAATCCCGGCTCCCTCGTCCTGCTATTGTTAGGATAATCCCGGCTCCCGCGTCCTGCTATTGTTAGGATAATCCCGGCTCCCGCGTCCTGCTATTGTTAGGATAATCCCGCGTCCTGCTATTGTTAGGATATTCCCGCCTCCCGCGTCCTGCTATTGTTAGGATAATCCCGGCTCCCGCGTCCTGCTATTGTTAGGATAATCCCGGCTCCCGCGTCCTGCTATTGTTAGGATATTCCTGCCTCCCGCGTCCTGCTATTGTTAGGATAATCCCGGCTCCCGCGTCCTGCTATTGTTAGGATAATCCCGGCTCCCGCGTCCTGCTATTGTTAGGATAATCCCTGCTCCCGCGTCCTGCTATTGTTAGGATAATCCCGGCTCCCTCGTCCTGCTATTGTTAGGATAATTCCGGCTACCGCGTCCTGCTATTGTTAGGATAATACCGGCTCCCGCGTCCTGCTATTGTTAGGATAATCCCGCGTCCTGCTATTGTTAGGATAATCCCGGCTCCCACGTCCTCCTATTGTTAGGATAATCCCGGCTCCCGCGTCCTGCTATTGTTAGGATAATCCCGGCTCCCTCGTCCTGCTATTGTTAGGATAATCCCGGCTCCCGCGTCCTGCTATTGTTAGGATAATCCCGGCTCTCCCGCGTCCTGCTATTGTTAGGATAATCCCGGCTCCCTCGTCCTGCTATTGTTAGGATAATCCCGGCTCCCGCGTCCTGCTATTGTTAGGATAATCCCGGCTCCCTCGTCCTGCTATTGTTAGGATAATATCGGCTACTGCGTCCTGCTATTGTTAGGATAATCCCGGCTCCCGCGTCCTGCTATTGTTAGGATAATCCCGGCTACCGCGTCCTGCTATTGTTAGAATAATCCCGGCTACCGCGTCCTGCTATTGTTAGGATAATCCCAGCTCCAGCGTCCTGCTATTGTTAGGATAATCCCGGCTACCGCGTCCTGCTATTGTTAGGATAATATCGGCTACCGCGTCCTGCTATTGTTAGGATAATCCCGGCTCCCGCGTCCTGCTATTGTTAGGATAATTCCGGCTACCGCGTCCTGCTATTGTTAGGATAATCCCGGCTACCGCGTCCTGCTATTGTTAGGATAATCCCGGCTCCCGCGTCCTGCTATTGTTAGGATAATCCCGGCTACCGCGTCCTGCTATTGTTAGGATAATTCCGGCTCCCGCGTCCTGCTATTGTTAGGATAATCCCGGCTCCCGCGTCCTGCTATTGTTAGGATAATCCCGGCTCCCGCGTCCTGCTATTGTTAGGATTATCCCGGCTACCGCGTCCTGCTATTGTTAGGATAATCTCGGCTCCCGCGTCCTGCTATTGTTAGGATAATCCCGGCTCCCTCGTCCTGCTATTGTTAGGATAATCCCGGCTACCGCGTCCTGCTATTGTTAGGATAATCCCGGCTACCGCGTCCTGCTATTGTTAGGATAATCCCGGCTCCCGCGTCCTGCTATTGTTAGGATAATCCCGGCTACCGCGTCCTGCTATTGTTAGGATAATCCCGGCTACCGTGTCCTGCTATTGTTAGGATAATCCCGGCTACCGCGTCCTGCTATTGTTAGGATAATATCGGCTACCGCGTCCTGCTATTGTTAGGATAATCCCGGCTACCGCGTCCTGCTATTGTTAGGATAATCCCGGCTACCGCGTCCTGCTATTGTTAGGATAATCCCGGCTACCGCGTCCTGCTATTGTTAGGATAATCCCGGTTCCCTCGTTCTGCTATTGTTAGGATAATCCCGGCTACCGCGTCCTGCTATTGTTAGGATAATCCCGGGTCCCGCGTCCTGCTATTGTTAGGATAATCCCGGCTCCCGCGTCCTGCTATTGTTAGGATAATCCCGGCTCCCGCGTCCTGCTATTGTTAGGATAATCCCGGCTACCGCGTCCTGCTATTGTTAGGATAATCCCGGCTCCCGCGTCCTGCTATTGTTAGGATAATCCCGGCTACCGCGTCTTGCTATTGTTAGGATAATCCCGGCTCCCGCGTCCTGCTATTGTTAGGATAATCCCGGCTACCGCGTCCTGCTATTGTTAGGATAATCCCGGCTACCGTGTCCTGCTATTGTTAGGATAATCCCGGCTACCGCGTCCTGCTATTGTTAGGATAATATCGGCTACCGCGTCCTGCTATTGTTAGGATAATCCCGGCTCCCGCGTCCTGCTATTGTTAGGATAATCCCGGCTACCGCGTCCTGCTATTGTTAGGATAATCCCGGCTACCGCGTCCTGCTATTGTTAGGATAATCCCGGCTACCGCGTCCTGCTATTGTTAGGATAATCCCGGCTACCGCGTCCTGCTATTGTTAGGATAATTCCGGCTACCGCGTCCTGCTATTGTTAGGATAATCCCGGCTCCCGCGTCCTGCTATTGTTAGGATAATCCCGGCTACCGCGTCCTGCTATTGTTAGGATAATCCCGGCTCCCGCGTCCTGCTATTGTTAGGATAATCCCGGCTACCGCGTCCTGCTATTGTTAGGATAATCCCGGCTCCCGCGTCCTGCTATTGTTAGGATAATCCCGGCTCCCGCGTCCTGCTATTGTTAGGATAATCCCGGCTCCCTCGTCCTGCTATTGTTAGGATAATCCCGGCTCCCACGTCCTGCTATTGTTAGGATAATCCCGGCTCCCGCGTCCTGCTATTGTTAGGGTAATCCCGGCCTGCTATTCCCGTCCTGCTATTGTTAGGATAATCCCGGCTCCCGCGTCCTGATATTGTTAGGATAATCCCGGCTCCCGCGTCCTGCTATTGTTAGGATAATCCCGGCTCCCGCGTCCTGCTATTGTTAGGATAATCCCGGCTCCCTCGTCCTGCTATTGTTAGGATAATCCCGGCTCCCGCGTCCTGCTATTGTTAGGATAATCCCGGCTCCCGCGTCCTGCTATTGTTAGGATATTCCCGGCTCCCGCGTCCTGCTATTGTTAGGATAATCCCGCCTCCCACGTCCTCCTATTGTTAGGATAATCCCGGCCTGCTATTCCTGTCCTGCTATTGTTAGGATAATCCCGGCTCCCGCGTCCTGCTATTGTTAGGATAATCCCGGTTCCCGCGTCCTGCTATTGTTGGGATAATCCCGGCTCCCGCGTCCTGCTATTGTTAGGATAATCCCGGCTCCCGCGTCCTGCTATTGTTAGGATAATCCCGGCTCCCATGTCCTGCTATTGTTAGGATAATACCGGCCTGCTATTCCTGTCCTGCTATTGTTAGGATAATCCCGGCTACCGCGTCCTGCTATTGTTAGGATAATACCGGCTCCCACGTCCTGCTATTGCTAGGATAATACCGGCTCCCGCGTCCTGCTATTATTAGGATAATATCGGCTACCGCGTCCTGCTATTGTTAGGATAATCCCGGCTCCCGCGTCCTGCTATTGTTAGGATAATCCCGGCTCCCTCGTCCTGCTATTGTTAGGATAATTCCGGCTCCCGCGTCCTGCTATTGTTAGGATAATTCCGGCTCCCTCGTCCTGCTATTGTTAGGATAATTCCGGCTCCCGCGTCCTGCTATTGTTAGGATAATACCGGCTCCCGCGTCCTGCTATTGTTAGGATAATATCGGCTACCGCGTCCTGCTATTGTTAGGATAATCCCGGCTCCCGCGTCCTGCTATTGTTAGGATAATCCCGGCTACCGCGTCCTGCTATTGTTAGGATAATCCCGGCTACCGCGTCCTGCTATTGTTAGGATAATCCCGGCTCCCGCGTCCTGCTATTGTTAGGATAATCCCGGCTACCGCGTCCTGCTATTGTTAGGATAATCCCGGCTCCCGCGTCCTGCTATTGTTAGGATAATCCCGGCTCCCGCGTCCTGCTATTGTTAGGATAATCCCGGCTCCCGCGTCCTGCTATTGTTGGGATAATCCCGGCTACCGCGTCCTGCTATTGTTAGGATAATATCGGCTCCCGCGTCCCGCTATTGTTAAGATAATGTTTTGCCGTCTTCTACCGAGCATGCTGCCTGTTCACGTGTCGTGGCTGCAGGTTCACGCCCTGCCGGTACGCTGTTCTCATGGCGTGGCCGCAGGTTCAGGTCGGCGCTCTGCCGGTGAGTACCATTGCACCGTGCCGGGACATAGCGAACCACCCTGCCGGGGTGCCACTGTTTACGTGACCCAATAAACACTAACAGCCATCTTGTTTCGTGTCGGAGCGGCTGCGTCACGGCGACGGGGTCCCGGCCGGCGTCACGCCCGCAGCTCTGACCTGATCGGTGTGCAGACATGGGTCCTCTGAATCTGACCACGGGTGACCATGGGTCCTCTGAATCTGACCAGACAGTGACCGCCAGATACGGGCATGGGTCCTCTGAATCTGACCAGACAGTGACCGCCAGATACGGACATGGGTCCTCTGAATCTGACCAGACAGTGGCCACCAGCCACGGACATGGGTCCTCTGAATCTGACCAGACAGTGGCCGCCAGATACGGACATGGGTCCTCTGAATCTGACCAGACAGTGGCCACCAGATACGGACATGGGTCCTCTGAATCTGACCACGGGTGACCATGGGTCCTCTGAATCTGACCACGGGTGACTATGGGTCCTCTGAATCTGACCAGACAGTGGCCAACAGATACGGACATGGGTCCTCTGAATCTGACCAGACAGTGGCCACCAGATACGGGCATGGGTCCTCTGAATCTGACCAGACAGTGGCCAACAGATACGGACATGGGTCCTCTGAATCTGACCACGGGTGACCATGGGTCCTCTGAATCTGACCAGACAGTGGCCGCCAGATACGGACATGGGTCCTCTGAATCTGACCAGACAGTGGCCGCCAGATACGGACATGGGTCCTCTGAATCTGACCACGGGTGACCATGGGTCCTCTGAATCTGACCACGGGTGACCATGGGTCCTCTGAATCTGACCAGACAGTGGCCAACAGATACGGACATGGGTCCTCTGAATCTGACCAGACAGTGGCCACCAGATACGGGCATGGGTCCTCTGAATCTGACCAGACAGTGGCCAACAGATACGGACATGGGTCCTCTGAATCTGACCACGGGTGACCATGGGTCCTCTGAATCTGACCAGACAGTGGCCGCCAGATACGGACATGGGTCCTCTGAATCTGACCAGACAGTGGCCGCCAGATACGGACATGGGTCCTCTGAATCTGACCAGACAGTGACCGCCAGATACGGGCATGGGTCCTCTGAATCTGACCAGACAGTGGCCACCAGATACGGACATGGGTCCTCTGAATCTGACCACGGGTGACCATGGGTCCTCTGAATCTGACCACGGGTGACCATGGGTCCTCTGAATCTGACCAGACAGTGGCCGCCAGATACGGACATGGGTCCTCTGAATCTGACCAGACAGTGGCCGCCAGATACGGACATGGGTCCTCTGAATCTGACCAGACAGTGACCGCCAGATACGGGCATGGGTCCTCTGAATCTGACCAGACAGTGGCCACCAGATACGGACATGGGTCCTCTGAATCTGACCACGGGTGACCATGGGTCCTCTGAATCTGACCAGACAGTGGCCGCCAGATACGGACATGGGTCCTCTGAATCTGACCAGACAGTGGCCGCCAGATACGGACATGGGTCCTCTGAATCTGACCAGACAGTGACCGCCAGATACGGGCATGGGTCCTCTGAATCTGACCAGACAGTGGCCACCAGATACGGACATGGGTCCTCTGAATCTGACCACGGGTGACCATGGGTCCTCTGAATCTGACCACGGGTGACCATGGGTCCTCTGAATCTGACCAGACAGTGGCCGCCAGATACGGACATGGGTCCTCTGAATCTGACCAGACAGTGGCCGCCAGATACGGACATGGGTCCTCTGAATCTGACCAGACAGTGACCGCCAGATACGGGCATGGGTCCTCTGAATCTGACCAGACAGTGGCCACCAGATACGGACATGGGTCCTCTGAATCTGACCACGGGTGACCATGGGTCCTCTGAATCTGACCACGGGTGACCATGGGTCCTCTGAATCTGACCACGGGTGACCATGGGTCCTCTGAATCTGACCAGACAGTGGCCGCCAGATACGGACATGGGTCCTCTGAATCTGACCAGACAGTGGCCGCCAGATACGGACATGGGTCCTCTGAATCTGACCAGACAGTGACCGCCAGATACGGGCATGGGTCCTCTGAATCTGACCAGACAGTGGCCACCAGATACGGACAAGGGTCCTCTGAATCTGACCACGGGTGACCATGGGTCCTCTGAATCTGACCACGGGTGACCATGGGTCCTCTGAATCTGACCACGGGTGACCATGGGTCCTCTGAATCTGACCAGACAGTGGCCACCAGCCACGGACATGGGTCCTCTGAATCTGACCAGACAGTGGCCGCCAGATACGGACATGGGTCCTCTGAATTTGACCAGACATGAGTCCTCTGAATCTGACCAGACATGGGTCCTCTGAACCTGACCAGACATGAGTCCTCTGAATCTGACCAGACAGTGGCCGCTAGCCTGGTACTGGTACTGACACTCGAGGTCGGCAAAGTCGGCCTCGTATATACCAACTTGAAGGTGATTTCCTGTTATTAAACCAAAGCGTCGACCTCCATCCTTGTCTAACCAACTAATGAATACTAACCAACCACCCTGTGTTTCCCCGTTTGTGTCGGCAGGACCGGACGAAGAACGCCCAGTTCATCATCATCTCACTGCGCTCCCAAATGTTCGAGCTGGCCGACCGGCTGGTGGGAATCTATAAGACGCACAACGCCACCAAATCTGTCACCATCAACCCGGCTCTGATCGGCCAGCCGCCAGCCGCCGCCGCCGCCGCCGCCGCCGCCGCCGCCGCCGCCGCCCCCGCCCCCGCCCCCGCCCCCGCCCCCGCCCCCGCCCCGGCCACTGCCGCCGCTACATAGACCCGTCCATCATCAGCCGTGGTGCGGAGGCGGTCGGGCCTGCATCCAGGCTTCCCAGACTGCCGGCCCAGAACGGGTACTGCCAACGGGTGGTGTCTCAGCCCGCAGTGCGTTTATAACATGAACCGTAGTTAGGGATAGTGCTAGAAACAGTGATGTACAGCAGGTTCATCTCACATCAGCACATCAGCTTTACTGGTGGCCGTCATTGGTAACATGAGTGGGAAGTATAAACATAACGATGTGTCTACAGCTAGTGTTCGCACCGTGTGCGTCCCCGGCTGCTGCGGTCGGTGCCGGGAGTCACAATGCTGCTTTACGTGTGTGTGCTGTTGCCGTGCGGGCTCCAGTACTGATAGTCGCTTCACCAGTGATGCGCTGCCTTCCAGCAGCTGTCACGATAGTCGCTTCACCACTGTTACGCTGCCTTCCTCCACCTGTCTGTCTGTCCGTCCTGTCTGTCTGTCCGTTACTCATTACATACGTCAATTGCCGCTCTCTGTTTGCGTTCTGAGGAGCGGTTGAGAGGATGAGGAGCGGGCGGTTGAGAGGATGAGGAGCAGGCGGTTGAGAGGATGAGGAGCGGGCGGTTGAGAGGATGAGGAGCGAGCGGTTGAGAGGATGAGGAGCGGGCGGTTGAGAGGATGAGGAGCAGGCGGTTGAGAGGATGAGGAGCGGGCGGTTGAGAGGATGAGGAGCGGGTGGTTGAGAGGATGAGGAGCGGGCGGTTGAGAGGATGAGGAGCGGGCGGTCGAGAGGATGAGGAGCGGGCGGTTGAGTGGATGAGGAGCGGGCGGTTGAGAGGATGAGGAGCGGACGGTTGAGAGGATGAGGAGCGGTTGAGAGGATGAGGAGCGGACGGTTGAGAGGATGAGGAGCGGACGGTTGAGAGGATGAGGAGCGGACGGTTGAGAGGATGAGGAGCGGACGGTTGAGAGGATGAGGAGCGGACGGTTGAGAGGATGAGGAGCGGACGGTTGAGAGGATGAGGAGCGGACGGTTGAGAGGATGAGGCAGGCAGTGAGCTGCGTGGTAGGTGACTCCGTTTCCGATATTCTGTCACATTCGTCCTTCTGGCCTGGAGTCATTTGGTCAATACCTGTGGGCGGAGCACGGAAGGTTGGAGGTGAGCTAAATGCTTATTCTTCGTGTCCCTCGTTCGCGCGGTTAACAGTGCCTCCAGGAGCCGTGACCGATTGCAGACCGTTGACTGCGTCACAGGTTCACCGAGCTAGTAACCTTTTTGAATTATGTCCGAACGGTTTGCCTGAAGTAATGTGGCCTGATTCAGTCGCTAACCAGAACTGTTCGCGGACACTGTCCCATGTTATCAAACCGTTCAATGCATGTTACCGACATCACATTTTAAGTCGAAAGCTTTACGTGCTGCTTACTCGACAGGGGCATCCCACTGGCGGATCTAGGATCCGAGAATGGGGGATGGGGGCTAAAATATAGTCTAATTTTACTATTATATATATTTTATATTAATATATTTAGCGGCCGCTGTTACCGACCACGGGTCATCCCAGGAGCAAATATATATATATATATATATATATATATATATATATATTACGAGTTCAGACTGGTTATTGATTCAACACTGATTGAATCGATTGGAATCGTTCAATCAAAATTCCTTGAATCAAACAATAATTGATTCACCACAAGATCTTTTGATTCATGAATCGTGATTGAATCAAAACCTGCATCCAATCAAAACTGATTGAATTAAAAGAATTAAAGATTCTTAACGATGCAAGTACCCTGGTAAATTGTCCAAATACATAGTCCCAGTGGCTACTTTCATTTACACTGAAATAGTATTGCTGTAACAATGTTTTAATGATCATATATATGTATGTTTCCATTTTTATTGATTTGATATAAATTAACCACATATATTTAAATGTTGAATCAAACGTGAATCGATTCAAATAATTGTTTTGATTCTTTGAATCGCAAAGAATCAATTCTCAAAATTATATCTGAATCGAACGGTGATTGAATCATTCAGATTCCAAAATGAATCATTTTGAATCGTTCCAAAAAAAAAGTTGAATCAATAACCAGTCTGTACGAGTTGAGCTCGACCCTAGTCGGTCCCGTCTTGCCGGGACCGAATCAGGGTCGGACGAGCACCAACTAAAGCTTCATGCAATGATGCACACAATAATGCACAGCAGGATGACACCGCTTTTCATTCCACAAGCACGTGATCGTGGAGTCAACGTTTTCAGCATTTACGAACCACTTGGAAAGGTTAATTAATTTCCTCCTCCTGTTTTCCCTTTATAATTCTGTTAATTTTCGCATTTTCTTAAAAAATTGGTAGCTCGCAAAGCATCTCGCTCGCAGCAAACTTCACATGGCCCAAGATGCTAGGTAGCCCAGTGTTCCAGCCCCGTCGGGCCGAGGTAGTGTTAAACGTCATAGGGACGAAGCCATCTGGGCACCCTAATCAAATCGTGTTAATTTGGCCCGATTTGAGCTCGTAGTAATTAGCATGGCCCATGAGTGTCGGAGGCGGGGGGACACGTCGCCCCAACATTTTCAGATTTTAACATTACGCCTCACGGTAGATAAAATACCTACGCCTATGGGCGTAAGTATTTACGCCTATGGGCGTTGCATGAAAAGAATCGACTTCAAAATGCCTTCGTCCCCCCAATTTTCAGGTGTCGACGCCCTTTGGTAATTAGACATCTGATATAATACAACAATACATTCTAGTTAATGTGACAGATTAGAGAGTGTTTTTACATCCTTCAAACTGTTCCTTTGCATACATTTAGAGGGAAGCCTGTAAGGCGACGATGGAGAGTGCGTTCGGAAGGGCCATTCTCCCACGCATTTCGGGAAATCTTTTGCGATTGGCCATTCGGAGAGCACGAAACGAGGGATTTCGCGAAATAACGTGGAATCGCCGGAGCATGTCACGGCGGTGTTTTCAAATATGGCGGCCCACGTTGAGGAGATGGGGTAAGTGTAGAATCACCGATATATACATGGAAATATGTGATTTTCATAATTGGTAACTGTTATAATATGTGGCATGCTTCCAGATGCATATCATGTCTACTTGTGGACCTATTAATAATTAATTGTATATTTAATTGATTATAGTGGTGGTGATGACAATGGCCCATGGTGATGGTTTTTATTTGATTTGTTGTGTCATCTATGATCAACAGTAATAGTAGTCTCTCTCAAAATAATTGCTGCCAACCGAATATAATTGTTATGAAATAATTGTTTAGATACCTACAAGACGCACATACGGCGAACCCGGCTATTTTTTCGCGAAATTCATACCGAACGACCATGATAAATTTCGCGAAATTTTGCGCCTTCCGAACGCACCCAAAATAGGGAATGGAAGTGGCTACGAACGCCACTCTCTCATTGGTCGAACACACGGTAAATAGAATACTGTCGAACAGTGAATATGGCAGGGACATCGGGTCTGAAAACGCCTGCTCATTGGCCGAGAGCCTTGACGTAATGAGACCAATGTAAACACATTTTGGAAATGGCAATGACAATCCTTGCAGATCACAAAGCGCAGACGAGCGGAGAGTGTCATTCAAGATGGAGGCGCTAGCAGTGGAGGTGCGGAGAGAAGATGGAGGATACTACAAAGTAAGCCAATTGTTCACACAAATATGTATTTTTATCATAACATATTTCTTGACGATCGTTTTGTCGGTATCGATTGTCGGGCGTCGTATATGTGCGTCTAAAGGAATGAGGCGTATGCGGCGCATAGTTTGAGAATTATAATAATACGCCGGCATTTTGTATAACTATATTATTTTGTTTAAACAATTTTAAGAAGAATATTACCCTTTAGTATTAGTCATTGACTGCTCACATTACTGTGATGGATTATGGTCGTTCTAAGATATTGACAGCTCAAACTGGTAGGGCATTGTGATTCATTGAATTTGTCTTTCCTCAATGCATTTGAGCCTTACATTGTCATTTTTGACTGATCTTAGGATTACAAAGTAGTGTTGATATAATTTTACTTTAAGTCCTAAGATTGGACTTAAACCCTACTTCCAACATTATTTTAATTAGCAACTTTGTTTTTGAAGAGTATGTGGGTTGTAACCACTGGAATAGACCAAGGTGACTGCCACTGGCCACAAGTTGTCTCCATGATTATAATGTTGCAGTGAGCCTAAGGTCAGGGTCATCATTTATCTTTTCTTTGGATACTTAACTTCATAAAAATCATATACAATATACTTAGTTTGTGCATCAAACTTGCATCCAACTCTGAACCTTAAATATGAAATAATATGTAATGCTAACCTCAGTTTTTCTAACCAGTGCTTAAGTTTTGGCAGTTTGCTGGTTGGTTCAAGTTATCTGATAGTTGTGGTATGCTGCTATTGCAATGCATTCAAAGTTCCAATGATTATAATGACTAATTGTAATGACTCCACTGACCATCCACTGCAAAGGTATGCCAAGAACATAATTGAGAGCTACCCTTGAATTTTTTCTTTTGACAAAACAAAACTATTCCTAGCAAAATTCAGTTGTATTCCTGGTCGTATTCCGCTTTTGCACACCTTTTTATAGGAAAATTGAATAATTTATACTAATTCTACACGTCTGATTTCATCAGAACTGCACTCAAAACAGGGACATTCTCAGTAATTACCTGACAATAATGATTTGTATCACCCGTCAATCGCCTCAGCCGACTGCATCGACTCCGCCATTACCACTGCAATGTAAACAATGTGGGTTGTTTTGTGTGTGAAATGTGTCAGAACTCAGATATGTATCCAGTAAGGTCACATCGTGGTAGCGGTCGCTGCGCGCCCGACCTTCGGTCTCAAATACAAGTCCTGCGCTCCGCCAGGAACGGAGGTTTAGTGAGAGCATCATTCGTATATTTTTTGGTAGCCAAAGAAGTGCCACATATGGATATTGCTTTGAAATTCGGTGTGGGCATCGTCCATACTTGGTTCTCCAATATTCCTTCTGTATAACTAACCAAACCTGACCTGACCTAACCTAACCTAACCTAACCTAACCTAACCTAACCTAACCTAACCTAACCTAACCTAACCTAACCTAACCCCGACATTAAGTCCGATCGGGACGAAACCTAAGATTCGCTCGTAGCCATTAAGTCCGATCGGAACGAAACCTAAGATTCGCTCGTAGCCATTAAGTCCGATCGGAACGAAACCTAAGACTCGCTCGTAGCCATTAAGTTCGATCGGGACGAAACCTAAGATTCGCTTGTAGCCATTAAGTCCGATCGGGACGAAACCTAAGATTCGCTCGTAGCCATAAGTCCGATCGGGACGAAACCAAAGATTCGCTCGTAGCCATTATGACTAAAAACCAAATAGCCGCCGCCGGGATTGAGCGTGATAGGGTTTAGTGGTCGACCAGATACATATGACGTCATATGATAGCCATTATCTGACGCATTTATGCGCCCACATTGTTTACATTTAATTTAATGGCAGAGTCGTTGCGGGGTTACGGGCGGTCGGCTGAGGCTATTGGCGGGTGATACACATCATTACTGTCAGGTAAGTACTGATAATGTCCCTGTTTTGGGTGCAGTTCTGATGAAATCAGACGTGTAGAATTAGTATACAATATTCAATTTGCCTATATAAAGGTGTGCAAAAGCAGAATATCGCCATTTTACCCTCTCGGATTTTCTCAATAACTTGAAAACTATGATAGATATCGACGTGAAACTGTTAGTACCTTATGCGGCACCAATTCTACGTCTTCTCACCGAATTGCAATGAAATTGATTAAGTTCTTTGGGAGATAATGACGTTTTCATGACGTCATGTCATGCCATTTTTGGTGGAAAAACGGTACATGTTTGACAAATTGTAGAAAATCGAGTTTTGATGCAAATAAAAACGTCAAAAGGAAGAGAATGGTGTTCTCTTCAAAATGGCTATCTCGGATTTGTGAAATTTTAGGTTTTTGACACCCAACAATGAAAGAAAGGAAAAAATCGCGGGAAAAAAATCCACAAAATCAAATGTTTTGAAGATTTAAAAAAAAAAAACGGAATATATATTGGAGAACCAGATATGGACGATGCCCAAACCAAATTTAAAAGCAATATCTTTATTTTTGACTGACTTATGGGTCCCTAAGTATGAGTAACTCATGACGTCATTTGTTTTAGTTGCGTTTTTTTGCTTTTAGTGATCATACACTGACAAATAAATACCACCACTGTATTTCTGAAACAAAACTGGTCTAGAAACATGTCTTTTTATTTATGTCAATCAATTTCAAATGTTGACATGTGATCTGACCTTGCCCTGAGCTTCACCATGCTTTGGGGTCAGGTTGTGAAAATGGCTACTTCTATCGAATTATACATGTAAAATAACCCATAAAACATGTGTTGCATGAATTTCGTAGACCTCTTGCCAATAGTGACCTTTTGTGACCTGACCTTGACCTTGACCTTTGCTTACAATTTCACTTCCGCTTATGCAGAAGATGCATTATACCTTTGAGAGCACTTTGTACAGTAATAGTCGCAATATAAGGCTTTGAATGAAAAGTATGGCCATCAACACCTGGTACCTCGGTTTTGACCTGATCGTGACCTAACAAGTGACCTTTTTGAAGAATTCCCTGTAGGCATTAGCTTCGTCTCATTGAGAGCTTTCGATCGCCGCCTTGCGCGTCTCGCTGCGGTCATGGGTTCGGAAGATCGAGGGGGTAAAATTTACCCTCCCCCACATTCGGCTGGAGACCCCAGCGCCGCGTGGGTTAAATAAGCGTTAACCTTCCACTCAATTGTGATGCTAGTGCTTCTTAATTTTATGTAATGTACATGTTCAAATGCTTCAAAAGTGTTGTGCCAAGCAAAATATTTAAGTAAAAGCATCCCACCTCTATTCCTGCAGCATATCTCTATCACCATTGTATCACTTATGCCTGTCCTGTGTTTCCTAACTTGTATCAATGCTGCCTCACTGGAGCTACTTTTCTTCATGATCGATAATTTTAAGGTATGTCGTGTTCTGTGGTTAAATTGATCTTCCATTTGACCTCCTCTTTGTTGTATGCACTCTGTCCATGTGATGTCTTTGTACTCTTCCATTTATGTATTTGGCTTTGTTAGTTTGTGTCTAGTTTGTCCTTGTGCTATTACACTCCTGTAGGGCTATAGCTGGTCCCATTGCTATCAGGTGTGTCCTCGTCTCATTCCTGATGTCAGTCTACCCTAATCTGCCTTTCACCTGATTCTACTCTGATAAAGCAGCAACAGAGTCGTGTCTGATTGAGATCCTCTCTTCTCACAGGCATCGGTCATCGATGCGGGAAGAGGTGATACAGTCCGGGTGAAATTCGATGAGTGAGTATTCACATTTTCTTTCAAGGTCCAGCTGCCAAGTTCATGGCATAACTGTTCTTGGACTGGGAAACTGAGAGTTTTATTTTTAAAATGGCAACTTAATGATCATTTGTCCATAACCATATTTGAAATGTTCATTATTATAAAATAAAATAAAATGTTCTCGTCGCATTCTCTTGTTTGCAGCTTCCTACTGTATGGCAGTGTGGGTGTATGTGGGTGTGTGGGTATGTGGGTGTGTGGGTGTGTGGGTGTGTGGGTGTGTGTGTGGGTGTGGGTGGGTATGTGGGTGTGTGGGTGGGTGTGTGGGTGTGTGTGTGGGTGTATTGTATTGTTTGTAAGAGCATCCAGTATCATACCGGTTGTTCCTGCCGAGTCATGGGTAGTAGGGGTGGTAGGTAACTGACATGCACATACAATAACAAACACACACATCAACTCACACACGTACATGCATGTCTCAAGTTCAACAGCAGAACTCGTTCGCATTCCGCACCCGTCAGGTGTTTGTGGAGACGCCTTTTAACCCGCCATTGGCTGGGGGGGGGGGGACGTTTTTCGCCCATATGAATAGCGCGATCAACGTGAAACTTCAAGTACCTTCTCCTACATCAATTATACATCTGCAAAAATGAAGAAAGTTCGTCGAAAATTTTATAAATATAACGAATTTGTTGACGTCACTGCACACGAGTTTGACACAAAAATCAGCTAAACTTTAGCAGAACTTACAAATGCCATATTTGAAGCAAAATGCAATACAAAAAACGCGAAAAGATTGCAAATGTCAAGGGCTACAAAATGGCTATCTCGGATTTGTGAAAAATTTCGGTGTTTGACCCCAAAAATTATTTGTAAAAAAATGCCCTCAAAATCAACATTTTAAACATTTTCTAAAAACTGGAAGATATGTTGAAAAACCACATGTAGACAATACCCAAACCAAATTTAAAAGCAATATCTTTATTTTTGACTGACTTATTGCTCCCCTAGGTATGAGTAACTAATGAAGTCATATTTTGAAATTGCGTTTTTTTTCGTTTTTTAGTGACCAGATAAAAACAAATAAATGCCAGCACTGTATTTCTGAGACAAAACTGGTCTAGACACATTCCTTTTCTATTAAGGTTTATCAATTTCACATTTTGACCTTATGTGACCTGTCCTTGACTGTATATGGTGTTAGGTTGTGAAAATCACTGCCACTATCGAATTATATGTGTAAAATAACCCACACAACATGTGTCGCATGGCTTTTGTATGCCTGTGACCTTTTGTGGCCTGACCTTGACCGTTGCTAACAATTTCACTTTTGCTTATGCGGGATATGTATTATACCTTTGAGAGCACTTTGTGCGATAATTGTCGCAATCTTCCGAACTTGGGATGGAAAATATGGCCCTAAAACTCAAATATCTCAATTTTTTACCTTTGACCTAATCATGACCTGACATGTGACCTTATTTGGAAAATTTCGTGTATGCTTTGGATGCGTCTCATTAAGAGCTTTCGATTGCCGCCTTGCGCGTCTCGATGCGGTTATTGGTTCGGAAGATAACCAGGGGGGGCGAAAAACGCCCCCCGCCCCCCCCCCCCCCCCCCCCCAGCCAATGGCGTTCGGCTGAGACCCTAGCCATTGCCAGGTTAAAAGCTCCGATGCGGCTCTCGGTAACTCGGGCTGGGAGGTGATTAAATGCGTCGACTGTGCGATAGAAAATGTGTGTCTGCCGTATTCAGTTTTGATGACTGGTAGGTCCAGGTGGTTGTCCTGTCGGGTTTGCCGGCCGTCGTCTGTGAGTGTGAGTGTGAGTGTGAGTGTGAGTGTGAGTGTGAGTGTGAGTGTGAGTGTGGGTGTGAGTGTGCACCGTCACTGTGTATTGCCTGTCTGACAGTGTCTTTCTGTCTGACGTCACTGCAGCAGTCAGCTGGGTGAGGTGGATGTGCCACTGTCGGCGGCGCGGCTGGCGCCCCCCTCCCCGGCCGAACCGCCGCCCCCGCCCACCGAGGGCGAGGAGGTCGAGGTCTACTCACGGCTCAAGGATGACACCCCCTTCGGCTGGCTGCCGGCCGTCGTCAAGGTACGGCTCGCCAGCACCCATTCCAACCTGGGCGTCAAGGTACGTACCTGGCTGAGGTATAAACCTTCCACGGCTCGCCAGCACCCAATCCAACCTGGGCGTCAAGGTACGTACCTGGCTGAGGTATAAACCTTCCACGGCTCGCCAGCACCCAATCCAACCTGGGCGTCAGGGTACGTACCTGGCTGAGGTATAAACCTTCCACTGCTCGCCAGCACCCAATCCAACCTGGGCGTCAAGGTACGTACCTGGCTGAGGTATAAACCTTCCACTGCTGCTGCTCTGTTCCATCTGCAGCACGGCACGCCAGCACCCAATCCAACCTGGGCGTCAAGGTACGTACCTGGCTGAGGTATAAACCTTGCCACTGCTGCTGCTCTGTTCCATCTGCAGCACGGCTCGCCAGCACCCAATCCAACCTGGGCGTCAAGGTACGTACCTGGCTGAGGTATAAACCTTGACACTGCTGCTGCTCTGTTCCATCTGCAGCACGGCTCGCCAGCACCCAATCCAACCTGGGCGTCAAGGTACGTACCTGGCTGAGGTATAAACCTTGCCACTGCTGCTGCTCTGTTCCATCTGCAGCACGGCTCGCCAGCACCCAATCCAACCTGGGCGTCAAGGTACGTACCTGGCTGAGGTATAAACCTTGACACTGCTGCTGCTCTGTTCCATCTGCAGCACGGCTCGCCAGCACCCAATCCAACCTGGGCGTCAAGGTACGTACCTGGCTGAGGTATAAACCTTGCCACTGCTGCTGCTCTGTTCCATCTGCAGCACGGCTCGCCAGCACCCAATCCAACCTGGGCGTCAAGGTACGTACCTGGCTGAGGTATAAACCTTGCCACTGCTGCTGCTCTGTTCCATCTGCAGCACGGCTCGCCAGCACCCAATCCAACCTGGGCGTCAAGGTACGTACCTGGCTGAGGTATAAACCTTGCCACTGCTGCTGCTCTGTTCCATCTGCAGCACGGCTCGCCAGCACCCAATCCAACCTGGGCGTCAAGGTACGTACCTGGCTGAGGTATAAACCTTGCCACTGCTGCTGCTCTGTTCCATCTGCAGCACGGCTCGCCAGCACCCAATCCAACCTGGGCGTCAAGGTACGTACCTGGCTGAGGTATAAACCTTGACACTGCTGCTGCTCTGTTCCATCTGCAGCACGGCTCGCCAGCACCCAATCCAACCTGGGCGTCAAGGTACGTACCTGGCTGAGGTATAAACCTTGCCACTGCTGCTGCTCTGTTCCATCTGCAGCACGGCTCGCCAGCACCCAATCCAACCTGGGCGTCAAGGTACGTACCTGGCTGAGGTATAAACCTTGCCACTGCTGCTGCTCTGTTCCATCTGCAGCACGGCTCGCCAGCACCCAATCCAACCTGGGCGTCAAGGTACGTACCTGGCTGAGGTATAAACCTTGCCACTTCTGCTGCTCTGTTCCATCTGCAGCACGGCTCGCCAGCACCCAATCCAACCTGGGCGTCAAGGTACGTACCTGGCTGAGGTATAAACCTTGCCACTGCTGCTGCTCTGTTCCATCTGCAGCACGGCTCGCCAGCACCCAATCCAACCTGGGCGTCAAGGTACGTACCTGGCTGAGGTATAAACCTTGACACTGCTGCTGCTCTGTTCCATCTGCAGCACGGCACGCCAGCACCCAATCCAACCTGGGCGTCAAGGTACGTGCCTGGCTGAGGTATAAACCTTCCACTGCTGCTGCTCTGTTCCATCTGCAGCACGGCTCGTCAGCACCCAATCCAACCTGGGCGTCAAGGTACGTACCTGGCTGAGGTGTAAACCTTGCCACTGCTGCTGCTCTGTTCCATCTGCAGCAGGGCTCGCCAGCACCCAATCCAACCTGGGTGTCAAGGTACGTACCTGGCTGAGGTATAAACCTTGCCACTGCTGCTGCTCTGTTCCATCTGCAGCACGGCTCGCCAGCACCCAATCCAACCTGGGCGTCAAGGTACGTACCTGGCTGAGGTATAAACCTTGCCACTGCTGCTGCTCTGTTCCATCTGCAGCACGGCTCGCCAGCACCCAATCCAACCTGGGCGTCAAGGTACGTACCTGGCTGAGGTATAAACCTTGACACTGCTGCTGCTCTGTTCCATCTGCAGCACGGCACGCCAGCACCCAATCCAACCTGGGCGTCAAGGTACGTACCTGGCTGAGGTATAAACCTTCCACTGCTGCTGCTCTGTTCCATCTGCAGCACGGCTCGCCAGCACCCAATCCAACCTGGGCGTCAAGGTACGTACCTGGCTGAGGTATAAACCTTCCACTGCTGCTGCTCTGTTCCATCTGCAGCACGGCTCGCCAGCACCCAATCCAACCTGGGCGTCAAGGTACGTACCTGGCTGAGGTATAAACCTTCCACTGCTGCTGCTCTGTTCCATCTGCAGCACGGCTCGCCAGCACCCAATCCAACCTGGGCGTCAAGGTACGTACCTGGCTGAGGTATAAACCTTCCACTGCTGCTGCTCTGTTCCATCTGCAGCACGGCTCGCCAGCACCCAATCCAACCTGGGCGTCAAGGTACGTACCTGGCTGAGGTATAAACCTTCCACTGCTGCTGCTCTGTTCCATCTGCAGCACGGCTTGCCAGCACCCAATCCAACCTGGGCGTCAAGGTACGTACCTGGCTGAGGTATAAACCTTCCACTGCTGCTGCTCTGTTCCATCTGCAGCACGGCTCGCCAGCACCCAATCCAACCTGGGCGTCAAGGTACGTACCTGGCTGAGGTATAAACCTTCCACTGCTGCTGCTCTGTTCCATCTGCTGCACGGCTCGCCAGCACCCAATCCAACCTGGGCGTCAAGGTACGTACCTGGCTGAGGTATAAACCTTGACACTGCTGCTGCTCTGTTCCATCTGCTGCACGGCTCGCCAGCACCCAATCCAACCTGGGCGTCAAGGTACGTACCTGGCTGAGGTATAAACCTTGCCACTGCTGCTGCTCTGTTCCATCTGCTGCACGGCTCGCCAGCACCCAATCCAACCTGGGCGTCAAGGTACGTACCTGGCTGAGGTATAAACTTTGCCACTGCTGCTGCTCTGTTCCATCTGCAGCACGGCACGCCAGCACCCAATCCAACCTGGGCGTCAAGGTACGTACCTGGCTGAGGTATAAACCTTGCCACTGCTGCTGCTCTGTTCCATCTGCAGCACGGCACGCCAGCACCCAATCCAACCTGGGCGTCAAGGTGCGTACCTGGCTGAGGTATAAACCTTCCACTGCTGCTGCTCTGTTCCATCTGCTTCACGGCTCGCCAGCACCCAATCCAACCTGGGCGTCAAGGTACGTACCTGGCTGAGGTATAAACCTTGCCACTGCTGCTGCTCTGTTCCATCTGCTGCACGGCTCGCCAGCACCCAATCCAACCTGGGCGTCAAGGTACGTACCTGGCTGAGGTATAAACCTTGCCACTGCTGCTGCTCTGCTCCATCTGCTGCACGGCTCGCCAGCACCCAATCCAACCTGGGCGTCAAGGTACGTACCTGGCTGAGGTATAAACCTTGCCACTGCTGCTGCTCTGTTCCATCTGCAGCACGGCACGCCAGCACCCAATCCAACCTGGGCGTCAAGGTACGTACCTGGCTGAGGTATAAACCTTGCCACTGCTGCTGCTCTGTTCCATCTGCAGCACGGCACGCCAGCACCCAATCCAACCTGGGCGTCAAGGCACGTACCTGGCTGAGGTATAAACCTTGCCACTGCTGCTGCTCTGTTCCATCTGCAGCACGGCTCGCCAGCACCCAAACCAACCTGGGCGTCAAGGTACGTACCTGGCTGAGGTATAAACCTTCCACTGCTGCTGCTCTGTTCCATCTGCAGCACGGCTCGCCAGCACCCAATCCAACCTGGGCGTCAAGGTACGTACCTGGCTGAGGTATAAACCTTCCACTGCTGCTGCTCTGTTCCATCTGCAGCACGGCTCGCCAGCACCCAATCCAACCTGGGCGTCAAGGTACGTACCTGGCTGAGGTATAAACCTTGCCACTGCTGCTGCTCTGTTCCATCTGCAGCACGGCTCGCCAGCACCCAATCCAACCTGGGCGTCAAGGTACGTACCTGGCTGAGGTATAAACCTTGCCACTGCTGCTGCTCTGTTCCATCTGCAGCACGGCTCGCCAGCACCCAATCCAACCTGGGCGTCAAGGTACGTACCTGGCTGAGGTATAAACCTTGCCACTGCTGCTGCTCTGTTCCATCTGCAGCACGGCACGCCAGCACCCAATCCAACCTGGGCGTCAAGGTACGTACCTGGCTGAGGTATACACCTTAACACTGCTGCTGCTCTGTTCCATCTGCAGCACGGCTCGCCAGCACCCAATCCAACCTGGGCGTCAAGGTACGTACCTGGCTGAGGTATAAACCTTGACACTGCTGCTGCTCTGTTCCATCTGCAGCACGGCTCGCCATCACCCAATCCAACCTGGGCGTCAAGGTACGTACCTGGCTGAGGTATAAACCTTGACACTGCTGCTGCTCTGTTCCATCTGCAGCACGGCTCGCCAGCACCCAATCCAACCTGGGCTTCAAGGTACGTACCTGGCTGAGGTATAAACCTTGACACTGCCACTGCTCTGTTCCATCTGCAGCACGGCTCGCCAGCACCCAATCCAACCTGGGCGTCAAGGTACGTACCTGGCTGAGGTATAAACCTTGCCACTGCTGCTGCTCTGTTCCATCTGCTGCACGGCTCGCCAGCACCCAATCCAACCTGGGCGTCAAGGTGCGTACCTGGCTGAGGTATAAACCTTGCCACTGCTGCTGCTCTGTTCCATCTGCAGCACGGCTCGCCAGCACCCAATCCAACCTGGGCGTCAAGGTACGTACCTGGCTGAGGTATAAACCTTGCCACTGCTGCTGCTCTGTTCCATCTGCAGCACGGCTCGCCAGCACCCAATCCAACCTGGGCGTCAAGGTACGTACCTGGCTGAGGTATAAACCTTGCCACTGCTGCTGCTCTGTTCCATCTGCTGCACGGCTCGCCAGCACCCAATCCAACCTGGGCGTCAAGGTACGTACCTGGCTGAGGTATAAACCTTGCCACTGCTGCTGCTCTGTTCCATCTGCAGCACGGCTCGCCAGCACCCAATCCAACCTGGGCGTCAAGGTACGTACCTGGCTGAGGTATAAACCTTGCCACTGCTGCTGCTCTGTTCCATCTGCTGCACGGCTCGCCAGCACCCAATCCAACCTGGGCGTCAAGGTACGTACCTGGCTGAGGTATAAACCTTGCCACTGCTGCTGTTCTGTTCCATCTGCAGTACGGCTCGCCAGCACCCAATCCAACCTGGGCGTCAAGGTACGTACCTGGCTGAGGTATAAACCTTGTCACTGCTGCTGCTCTGTTCCATCTGCTGCACGGCTCGCCAGCACCCAATCCAACCTGGGCGTCAAGGTACGTACCTGGCTGAGGTATAAACCTTCCACTGCTGCTGCTCTGTTCCATCTGCAGCACGGCACGCCAGCACCCAATCCAACCTGGGCGTCAAGGTACGTACCTGGCTGAGGTATAAACCTTGCCACTGCTGCTGCTCTGTTCCATCTGCTGCACGGCTCGCCAGCACCCAATCCAACCTGGGCGTCAAGGTACGTACCTGGCTGAGGTATAAACCTTGCCACTGCTGCTGCTCTGTTCCATCTGCTGCACGGCTCGCCAGCACCCAATCCAACCTGGGCGCCAAATGACCTCACCAGCCGGTGCGGCCAAAACCCTGATCATCATTCATTATTATATTCATAACAGGAATGTAACTACTGACCTGTGGCAGAAGGTATCGTGTGGGGATAATGCTGGGCAGCTGTTTGGTGGCTGATGTGGGTCTGTAATATGTACCGTGTACGTTAGCTCTGATCAGACTGGTGTGACTGGTGTGACTGGTGTGACTGGTGTGACTGGTGTGACTGGTGATGACGATCTGACTGGTGTGACTGGTGTGACTGGTGTGACTGGTGTGACTGGTGTGACTGGTGTGACTGGTGTGACTGGTGTGACTGGTGTGACTGGTGATGACGATCTGACTGGTGTGACTGGTGTGACTGGTGTGACTGGTGTGACTGGTGTGACTGGTGTGACTGGTGATGACGATCTGACTGGTGTGACTGGTGTGACTGGTGATGACGATCTGACTGGTGTGACTGGTGATGACGATCTGACTGGTGTGACTGGTGTGACTGGTGTGACTGGTGTGACTGGTGTGACTGGTGATGACGATCTGACTGGTGTGACTGGTGATGACGATCTGACTGGTGTGACTGGTGTGACTGGTGTGACTGGTGTGACTGGTGTGACTGGTGATGACGATCTGACTGGTGTGACTGGTGATGACGATCTGACTGGTGTGACTGGTGTGACTGGTGTGACTGGTGTGACTGGTGTGACTGGTGATGACGATCTGACTGGTGTGACTGGTGATGACGATCTGACTGGTGTGACTGGTGTGACTGGTGTGACTGGTGTGACTGGTGTGACTGGTGATGACGATCTGACTGGTGTGACTGGTGATGACGATCTGACTGGTGTGACTGGTGTGACTGGTGTGACTGGTGTGACTGGTGTGACTGGTGATGACGATCTGACTGGTGTGACTGGTGATGACGATCTGACTGGTGTGACTGGTGTGACTGGTGTGACTGGTGTGACTGGTGTGACTGGTGTGACTGGTGATGACGATCTGACTGGTGTGACTGGTGATGACGATCTGACTGGTGTGACTGGTGTGACTGGTGTGACTGGTGTGACTGGTGTGACTGGTGTGACTGGTGTGACTGGTGTGACTGGTGTGACTGGTGTGACTGGTGATGACGATCTGACTGGTGTGACTGGTGTGACTGGTGTGACTGGTGATGACGATCTGACTGGTGTGACTGGTGATGACGATCTGACTGGTGTGACTGGTGTGACTGGTGTGACTGGTGATGACGATCTGACTGGTGTGACTGGTGTGACTGGTGTGACTGGTGTGACTGGTGTGACTGGTGTGACTGGTGTGACTGGTGTGACTGGTGTGACTGGTGATGACGATCTGACTGGTGTGACTGGTGATGACGATCTGACTGGTGTGACTGGTGTGACTGGTGTGACTGGTGATGACGATCTGACTGGTGTGACTGGTGTGACTGGTGTGACTGGTGTGACTGGTGTGACTGGTGTGACTGGTGTGACTGGTGTGACTGGTGTGACTGGTGATGACGATCTGACTGGTGTGACTGGTGTGACTGGTGTGACTGGTGTGACTGGTGTGACTGGTGTGACTGGTGTGACTGGTGTGACTGGTGATGACGATCTGACTGGTGTGACTGGTGTGACTGGTGTGACTGGTGTGACTGGTGTGACTGGTGTGACTGGTGTGACTGGTGTGACTGGTGTGACTGGTGTGACTGGTGTGACTGGTGTGACTGGTGTGACTGGTGTGACTGGTGTGACTGGTGTGACTGGTGATGACGATCTGACTGGTGTGACTGGTGTGACTGGTGTGACTGGTGTGACTGGTGTGACTGGTGTGACTGGTGTGACTGGTGTGACTGGTGTGACTGGTGTGACTGGTGTGACTGGTGATGACGATCTGACTGGTGTGACTGGTGTGACTGGTGTGACTGGTGTGACTGGTGTGACTGGTGTGACTGGTGTGACTGGTGATGACGATCTGACTGGTGTGACTGGTGTGACTGGTGTGACTGGTGTGACTGGTGTGACTGGTGTGACTGGTGTGACTGGTGTGACTGGTGTGACTGGTGTGACTGGTGTGACTGGTGATGACGATCTGACTGGTGTGACTGGTGTGACTGGTGTGACTGGTGTGACTGGTGTGACTGGTGTGACTGGTGTGACTGGTGTGACTGGTGTGACTGGTGTGACTGGTGATGACGATCTGACTGGTGTGACTGGTGTGACTGGTGTGACTGGTGTGACTGGTGATGACGATCTGACTGGTGTGACTGGTGTGACTGGTGTGACTGGTGTGACTGGTGTGACTGGTGTGACTGGTGTGACTGGTGTGACTGGTGTGACTGGTGTGACTGGTGATGACGATCTGACTGGTGTGACTGGTGTGACTGGTGTGACTGGTGTGACTGGTGTGACTGGTGTGACTGGTGTGACTGGTGTGACTGGTGTGACTGGTGTGACTGGTGTGACTGGTGTGACTGGTGATGACGATCTGACTGGTGTGACTGGTGTGACTGGTGTGACTGGTGTGACTGGTGTGACTGGTGTGACTGGTGTGACTGGTGTGACTGGTGTGACTGGTGTGACTGGTGTGACTGGTGTGACTGGTGTGACTGGTGTGACTGGTGTGACTGGTGTGACTGGTGTGACTGGTGTGACTGGTGTGACTGGTGTGACTGGTGTGACTGGTGATGACGATCTGACTGGTGTGACTGGTGTGACTGGTGTGACTGGTGTGACTGGTGTGACTGGTGTGACTGGTGTGACTGGTGATGACGATCTGACTGGTGTGACTGGTGTGACTGGTGTGACTGGTGTGACTGGTGTGACTGGTGTGACTGGTGTGACTGGTGTGACTGGTGTGACTGGTGTGACTGGTGTGACTGGTGTGACTGGTGTGACTGGTGTGACTGGTGATGACGATCTGACTGGTGTGACTGGTGTGACTGGTGTGACTGGTGTGACTGGTGTGATAGTTTTGTGCAGTTGTCTGTTGACGGACTCGTGACGGGCGAACTTGTCGGTGTTCTGTTCAGACCATCGCGGGTGTCCACTGTCCAGTGGGGTGTCTGGCGGCTTGCTGACGTGTCTGTTTCTGTTCTGGTCAGATCGTCTAGGGTGGCCGGTGTACAGTTGTATGGTGACTGACGTGTCTGTTTCTGTTCTGGTCAGATCGTCTAGGGTGGCCGGTGTACAGTTGTATGGTGACTGACGTGTCTGTTTCTGTTCTGGTCAGATCGTCTAGGGTGGCCGGTGTACAGTTGTATGGTGACTGACGTGTCTGTTTCTGTTCTGGTCAGATCGTCTAGGGTGGCCGGTGTACAGTTGTATGGTGACTGACGTGTCTGTTTCTGTTCTGGTCAGATCGTCTAGGGTGGCCGGTGTACAGTTGTATGGTGACTGACGTGTCTGTTTCTGTTCTGGTCAGATCGTCGAGGGTGGCCGGTGTACAGTTGTATGGTGACTGACGTGTCTGTTTCTGTTCTGGTCAGATCGTCGAGGGTGGCCGGTGTACAGTTGTATGGTGACTGACATGTCTGTTTCTGTTCTGGTCAGATCGTCGAGGGTGACCTGTGTACAGTTGTATGGTGACTGACATGTCTGTGTCTGCTCTGGTCAGATCGTCAAGGGTGACCGGTGTGTGGTGGAGTTCACCGGGCTCGGCGACGTTCGGCGCACGGACATTATAGGACAGGACGAGATCCGGCCCAAGAACACGGCGCCGGCCATCACCAACAGCAGCTTCTACTCGTGCTACATCGCGGTCCCGGACGAGCTCATCGAGTAGTGAGTACTCGGCCCCGCCCCGTGGTCGCTGCTCGGGGGAGGGGGGGTCTCCTGGCTGGAGACTGGGTGTGGAACTCATCGAGTAGTGAGTACTCGGCCCCGCCCCGTGGTCGCTGCTCGGGGGAGGGGGGGTCTCCTGGCTGGAGACTGGGTGTGGAGCTCATCGAGTAGTGAGTACTCGGCCCCGCCCCGTGGTCGCTGCTCGGGGGAGGGTCTCCTGGCTGGAGACTGGGTGTGGAGCTCATCGAGTAGTGGGTACTCGGCCGCCCCGTGGTCGCTGCTCGGGGGAGGGTCTCCTGGCTGGAGACTGGGTGTGGAGCTCATCGAGTAGTGAGTACTCGCCGCCCCGTGGTCGCTGCTCGGGGGGAGGGTCTCCTGGCTGGAGACTGGGTGTGGAGCTCATCGAGTAGTGAGTACTCGCCGCCCCGTGGTCGCTGCTCGGGGGGAGGGTCTCCTGGCTGGAGACTGGGTGTGGAGCTCATCGAGTAGTGAGTACTCGGCCCCGCCCCGTGGTCGCTGCTCGGGGGAGGGGGGGTCTCCTGGCTGGAGACTGGGTGTGGAGCTCATCGAGTAGTGAGTACTCGGCCCCGCCCCGTGGTCGCTGCTCGGGGGAGGGTCTCCTGGCTGGAGACTGGGTGTGGAGCTCATCGAGTAGTGGGTACTCGGCCGCCCCGTGGTCGCTGCTCGGGGGAGGGTCTCCTGGCTGGAGACTGGGTGTGGAGCTCATCGAGTAGTGAGTACTCGCCGCCCCGTGGTCGCTGCTCGGGGGGAGGGTCTCCTGGCTGGAGACTGGGTGTGGAGCTCATCGAGTAGTGAGTACTCGCCGCCCCGTGGTCGCTGCTCGGGGGGAGGGTCTCCTGGCTGGAGACTGGGTGTGGAGCTCATCGAGTAGTGAGTACTCGGCCCCGCCCCGTGGTCGCTGCTCGGGGGGGGGGGGTCTCCTGGCTGGAGACTGGGTGTGGAGCTCATCGAGTAGTGAGTACTCGGCCCCGCCCCGTGGTCGCTGCTCGGGGGAGGGTCTCCTGGCTGGAGACTGGGTGTGGAGCTCATCGAGTAGTGGGTACTCGGCCGCCCCGTGGTCGCTGCTCGGGGGAGGGTCTCCTGGCTGGAGACTGGGTGTGGAGCTCATCGAGTAGTGAGTACTCGCCGCCCCGTGGTCGCTGCTCGGGGGGAGGGTCTCCTGGCTGGAGACTGGGTGTGGAGCTCATCGAGTAGTGAGTACTCGCCGCCCCGTGGTCGCTGCTCGGGGGGAGGGTCTCCTGGCTGGAGACTGGGTGTGGAGCTCATCGAGTAGTGAGTACTCGGCCGCGCCCCGTGGTCGCTGCTCGGGGGGGGGGGTCTCCTGGCTGGAGACTGGGTGTGGAGCTCATCGAGTATTGAGTACTCGCCGCCCCGTGGTCGCTGCTCGGGGGAGGGTCTCCTGGCTGGAGACTGGGTGTGGAGCTCATCGAGTAGTGAGTACTCGCCGCCCCGTGGTCGCTGCTCGGGGGGAGGGTCTCCTGGCTGGAGACTGGGTGTGGAACTCATCGAGTAGTGAGTACTCGGCCCCGCCCCGTGGTCGCTGCTCGGGGGGGGGGGGGGGGTCTCCTGGCTGGAGACTGGGTGTGGAACTCATCGAGTAGTGAGTACTCGGCCCCGCCCCGTGGTCGCTGCTCGGGGGAGGGTCTCCTGGCTGGAGACTGGGTGTGGAGCTCATCGAGTAGTGAGTACTCGGCCGCCCCGTGGTCGCTGCTCGGGGGGAGGGTCTCCTGGCTGGAGACTGGGTGTGGAGCTCATCGAGTAGTGAGTACTCGGCCGCCCCGTGGTCGCTGCTCGGGGGGAGGGTCTCCTGGCTGGAGACTGGGTGTGGAGCTCATCGAGTAGTGAGTACTCGGCCCCGCCCCGTGGTCGCTGCTCGGGGGAGGGTCTCCTGGCTGGAGACTGGGTGTGGAGCTCATCGAGTAGTGAGTACTCGGCCGCCCCGTGGTCGCTGCTCGGGGGGAGGGTCTCCTGGCTGGAGACTGGGTGTGGAGCTCATCGAGTAGTGAGTACTCGGCCCCGCCCCGTGGTCGCTGCTCGGGGGGGGTCTCCTGGCTGGAGACTGGGTGTGGAGCTCATCGAGTAGTGGGTACTCGCCGCCCCGTGGTCGCTGCTCGGGGGAGGGTCTCCTGGCTGGAGACTGGGTGTGGAGCTCATCGAGTAGTGAGTACTCGCCGCCCCGTGGTCGCTGCTCGGGGGGAGGGTCTCCTGGCTGGAGACTGGGTGTGGAGCTCATCGAGTAGTGAGTACTCGCCGCCCCGTGGTCGCTGCTCGGGGGGAGGGTCTCCTGGCTGGAGACTGGGTGTGGAACTCATCGAGTAGTGGGTACTCGCCGCCCCGTGGTCGCTGCTCGGGGGAGGGTCTCCTGGCTGGAGACTGGGTGTGGAGCTCATCGAGTAGTGAGTACTCGCCGCCCCGTGGTCGCTGCTCGGGGGGAGGGTCTCCTGGCTGGAGACTGGGTGTGGAACTCATCGAGTAGTGAGTACTCGCCGCCCCGTGGTCGCTGCTCGGGGGAGGGTCTCCTGGCTGGAGACTGGGTGTGGAGCTCATCGAGTAGTGAGTACTCGGCCCCGCCCCGTGGTCGCTGCTCGGGGGGAGGGTCTCCTGGCTGGAGACTGGGTGTGGAGCTCATCGAGTAGTGGGTACTCGCCGCCCCGTGGTCGCTGCTCGGGGGGAGGGTCTCCTGGCTGGAGACTGGGTGTGGAGCTCATCGAGTAGTGGGTACTCGCCGCCCCGTGGTCGCTGCTCGGGGGGAGGGTCTCCTGGCTGGAGACTGGGTGTGGAACTCATCGAGTAGTGGGTACTCGCCGCCCCGTGGTCGCTGCTCGGGGGGAGGGTCTCCTGGCTGGAGACTGGGTGTGGAGCTCATCGAGTAGTGAGTACTCGCCGCCCCGTGGTCGCTGCTCGGGGGGAGGGTCTCCTGGCTGGAGACTGGGTGTGGAGCTCATCGAGTAGTGGGTACTCGCCGCCCCGTGGTCGCTGCTCGGGGGAGGGTCTCCTGGCTGGAGACTGGGTGTGGAGCTCATCGAGTAGTGGGTACTCGCCGCCCCGTGGTCGCTGCTCGGGGGGAGGGTCTCCTGGCTGGAGACTGGGTGTGGAACTCATCGAGTAGTGGGTACTCGCCGCCCCGTGGTCGCTGCTCGGGGGAGGGTCTCCTGGCTGGAGACTGGGTGTGGAGCTCATCGAGTAGTGGGTACTCGCCGCCCCGTGGTCGCTGCTCGGGGGGAGGGTCTCCTGGCTGGAGACTGGGTGTGGAACTCATCGAGTAGTGAGTACTCGGCCCCGCCCCGTGGTCGCTGCTCGGGGGAGGGTCTCCTGGCTGGAGACTGGGTGTGGAGCTCATCGAGTAGTGAGTACTCGCCGCCCCGTGGTCGCTGCTCGGGGGAGGGTCTCCTGGCTGGAGACTGGGTGTGGAGCTCATCGAGTAGTGAGTACTCGGCCGCCCCGTGGTCGCTGCTCCACTGGGTGTGGAGCTCATCGAGTAGTGAGTACTCGGCCCCGCCCCGTGGTCGCTGCTCGGGGGAGGGTCTCCTGGCTGGAGACTGGGTGTGGAGCTCATCGAGTAGTGAGTACTCGGCCGCCCCGTGGTCGCTGCTCGGGGGGAGGGTCTCCTGGCTGGAGACTGGGTGTGGAGCTCATCGAGTAGTGAGTACTCGGCCCCGCCCCGTGGTCGCTGCTCGGGGGGGGGGGGGGGTCTCCTGGCTGGAGACTGGGTGTGGAGCTCATCGAGTAGTGGGTACTCGCCGCCCCGTGGTCGCTGCTCGGGGGAGGGTCTCCTGGCTGGAGACTGGGTGTGGAGCTCATCGAGTAGTGAGTACTCGCCGCCCCGTGGTCGCTGCTCGGGGGGGAGGGTCTCCTGGCTGGAGACTGGGTGTGGAACTCATCGAGTAGTGGGTACTCGCCGCCCCGTGGTCGCTGCTCGGGGGAGGGTCTCCTGGCTGGAGACTGGGTGTGGAGCTCATCGAGTAGTGAGTACTCGGCCCCGCCCCGTGGTCGCTGCTCGGGGGGGAGGGTCTCCTGGCTGGAGACTGGGTGTGGAGCTCATCGAGTAGTGAGTACTCGCCGCCCCGTGGTCGCTGCTCGGGGGAGGGTCTCCTGGCTGGAGACTGGGTGTGGAACTCATCGAGTAGTGAGTACTCGGCCCCGCCCCGTGGTCGCTGCTGGGGGGGTCTTCTGGCTGGAGACTGGGTGTGGAGCTCATCGAGTAGTGAGTACTCGGCCGCCCCGTGGTCGCTGCTCGGGGGGAGGGTCTCCTGGCTGGAGACTGGGTGTGGAGCTCATCGAGTAGTGGGTACTCGCCGCCCCGTGGTCGCTGCTCGGGGGGAGGGTCTCCTGGCTGGAGACTGGGTGTGGAGCTCATCGAGTAGTGGGTACTCGCCGCCCCGTGGTCGCTGCTCGGGGGGAGGGTCTCCTGGCTGGAGACTGGGTGTGGAACTCATCGAGTAGTGGGTACTCGCCGCCCCGTGGTCGCTGCTCGGGGGGAGGGTCTCCTGGCTGGAGACTGGGTGTGGAGCTCATCGAGTAGTGAGTACTCGCCGCCCCGTGGTCGCTGCTCGGGGGGAGGGTCTCCTGGCTGGAGACTGGGTGTGGAGCTCATCGAGTAGTGAGTACTCGCCGCCCCGTGGTCGCTGCTCGGGGGGAGGGTCTCCTGGCTGGAGACTGGGTGTGGAGCTCATCGAGTAGTGAGTACTCGCCGCCCCGTGGTCGCTGCTCGGGGGGAGGGTCTCCTGGCTGGAGACTGGGTGTGGAACTCATCGAGTAGTGAGTACTCGGCCCCGCCCCGTGGTCGCTGCTCGGGGGAGGGTCTCCTGGCTGGAGACTGGGTGTGGAGCTCATCGAGTAGTGAGTACTCGCCGCCCCGTGGTCGCTGCTCGGGGGAGGGTCTCCTGGCTGGAGACTGGGTGTGGAACTCATCGAGTAGTGAGTACTCGCCGCCCCGTGGTCGCTGCTCGGGGAGGGTCTCCTGGCTGGAGACTGGGTGTGGAGCTCATCGAGTAGTGAGTACTCGGCCCCGCCCCGTGGTCGCTGCTCGGGGGGGGGGGGGGGTCTCCTGGCTGGAGACTGGGTGTGGAGCTCATCGAGTAGTGGGTACTCGCCGCCCCGTGGTCGCTGCAAGGGGGAGGGTCTCCTGGCTGGAGACTGGGTGTGGAGCTCATCGAGTAGTGAGTACTCGGCCCCGCCCCGTGGTCGCTGCTCGGGGGGGGGGGTCTCCTGGCTGGAGACTGGGTGTGAAGACGGGGATAGTTTTGGTCGATTTAAAATGTGGTAGTTGCTCGTGTTTGAGACACTCTTGGTTTGAGTTTTGTCTTCTGTGTCCACTGAATGATAGATCAGGTATTTGGGGTGTATTTTTCGAATGATTCATGTCATGATGTATGTTCAGAGTTGGGTGCATTGATCTAGAGATCAATAACATAGATATTATTTTCTAGCATGTTTTGTTGTTGCTTAGGTTTCAGTATTGCATCAATTACATCTGTTTATTGGCAATGCATTAAAATGACTGACTGGTATCTGTTGTTTTGTTCCAGTGCACATCTACAGAATGCACACAAGGAGTTCCAAAAGGCCTGTGGTGCAGCAATATGTAAATTCATACCTGAAAAGAGCAGCTTGTTCCTTATGGTATGTATGCAATGCACCGGCACTTTCAGCGATGGAATGTTACTTTCTCGAATGTGTTGTGACGTTGCATTGATCGGAATGGTTGTATTACTTCAAAATGTATAGCTTATTGCCAGCGTCATGACAGCCAACGGCATACTCATCAGTAATCCTTTTATTGATTCTCGGTACGCGTATTATGGTAAGTTAACTTCGTTTTTTTTTTCTAACCGCCACCTATTAATAGGTGACCAGGAGTGCCCCCGCCCTCGATCCCAACGACGCACGACACCTTAAGTTAACACCAGAGAACAAAAGAGAAAATGTCGCGGCACTCCCAGCTAGGAAATGGAAACAAAAATAAAAAAGCATATGAAGAGAGGTAGTTTGGGTGTTAGGATGTGGTGATATAAAAGAAGGCGAAAAGTAGTCATTGTTGAAAACAGCAAATGACTGTCCCCCAACTACGACGCAGGATATCATCCTCACTCATCCTCATCCAGGACAGGATGAGGATGGATTCATTAACTGTTAGTAAAGGGGATATCATTCATACAGGGCAGAGGACAGAGGCTGGTCAATTTTCAGGCGTTTCTTGCTGGTGCTTCGTGGACCCCACTCAACTAAGCATAGCTTGTTGCCAAGTAGGGACCCCGAAGCCAGCGACATTGAATGGGTGACCCTACCAGCTACCTATGATCTACTTATATGAAACTCATGAAAAGAAAACACATTTGACTAACTTGGACTATGTATATATATGTATGATACCATCAACCATGTATGCATATGCATATGCACACATACATGATACCATCAATAATTATATATACTATTATGTTCTTGTATTATTATGTATACTATTATGTTGTTCTACAAATGTATTTGAGTTGTGGTCTAAGGGAATACAATGAAACTAATGAAGATTCTGAAGGAAGTACTCCTTAGTGATTGTCTTCTTCCGAAATTTAGATAAGTCATAAACATCATTACTCACATTCTACTCAGCCCGACACTGATTCTGCAGCAGGTAGGATTTCACATTTGACTTCAGTGTTGATAATTTCATATTATTTGCTAAGTTACATGGCTGTTGTAGTGAGTTCCATGTCTCTGGATGAGCGTATTGTTGTCTCTGGACCACCGTTGATGAGCGTATTGTTGCACATTTTGACTCTGAGTAACTGATGCCTCCTGAAACAGAGCATGCACTCCCAGACGTACCGAGTGTCCGGTGTCGATCTGGCCAGCCGGCTCTCCTGGCTCCACCCTCGCCCCTACCCTACCCCGGCCGGTCAGACCGCCTCACCCCTGCTGCCATTCCGCACAGGGTCGGACGCCAGCAGTGAAGAACCGGGCCAGTATCCTGTCCGAGATGCACTTCCGAGGCCTGAAGCAGAAGGCGCTGCTGCTCTCTCGCACGCAGGAGGCCTCGCGGCACCTGGAGACCACCAAGGCCCAGTCCCGCAACGTGTGAGTGGCCGGCGGGCTGTGTGGTGCTAGACTCGGGGCACGGATCGCACGGGCCCGGACGGGGTTACATGGCGGCCAGCTGCACGTGCAGAATTATTTGCATCTGTTTGTTTCGTCCAATGCTTTTTGATTGTTGTGGCCTTGCTGCACTGGCCTGCGGGTTAATCGCCGTTGCTAGTGGCCTGGAGTTCCACCGACCGGCACTAGTCAATGCCGGTCGATGAACAGTTGCTCTCGTGTGTGTCCGCTTGTCTCTGTGATGCCGGTGAATTGTACGTGTCGGGTGTTATTTCGCCGGGTCAGTTGTCTGTGGTAGACGGCGTGGCACGGCAGTCAGTGTGACTGCCATGTGTTGAAGACTTCGCTGTGGCTCACCTGGGATGTTTTTCTTGTTTGCGACCTGACCTGACCTGACCTGACCTGACCTGACCTGACCTGACCTGACAGGTACACGGAGGAGTTCTCGGTGGTGGAGGACCTGATGGGTCTGGCGATCGGCGCGCATGGGGCCAACATCCAGCAGGCCCGCCGGCTGGAGGGAATCACCAACATAGAGCTGGAGGAGAAGACGTGCATCTTCAGGATCTACGGCGAGTCGCAGGAGGCGGTGAAGAAGGCGCGCACTATCCTGGAGTACAGCGAGGTGTCGATCCAGGTGCCCCGCATGCTGGTCGGCAAGGTGATCGGGAAGAACGGCCGGATCGTCCAGGAGATAGTCGACAAGAGCGGCGTGGTGAGTAACTCACCCGTCAGGCCGGGACGCTGTGTCACCTGTGTGGGGGCCACTCTGTGGAGCGTCTGGCTTTGTCGTGCATTCGTTACGCTAGTCCCATGGAGCGATATTTCATGTATGGCAACTGGAATGTCATTCATGTGATTTGCAATGTTAACCCTCACCCTACGGGGGGGGGGGGGGGCTGACAGCCCCCCCCCCCGAGGTGTTTCTTGAGTAACTTTCTACACATAGGGCGCATCTTGCTGAAATTTTCAGCAGCTGAGTTTACAACAATTATACGTATGCTGTACAAATGTCATTGAAATTGGTTGAATGGTTTGGGAGATAATGATGTTTTGATGACGTCATGTCGGTGGAAAAACGATAAATGTTTGAAAAATCGTAGAAAGCAGAGTTTTATTGCAAATTGCAAACGCAATTCAGCAAAGATAGAAAATTCCATTCTCTTTCAAATAACAATCTCGGATTCCAGAAATGTTGACTTTTTGACCCCAAAAAATAAAAATAAAAACTCTTTTTTTTGGAAAAATCGCCACAAAATCAAAAATTTCAAAGATGTTAGAAAAAACTGAATATATGAAAGAGAACTGAGTATGTACAATATCAAAGCCAAATTTCAAAGCAATATCTCTATTTTTGACCGAGTGATGGCTCCCCAAGTGTCAGGATCTCATGACGTCATTTTTTAATAACTTTTTGGGACTTTTTTTGACAAGATACAAACAAATAATTACCTTTTCTGTTTTTTTTTTCTGAGACAAAACTGGTTTAGGAACATGCCTTTTTATTTACATTTATCAATTTCTAATTTTGAGGTTTTCTGACAGCAAAATCGCTGTTCTGGACGTGGTCGACCGAGGTCATTCACTTGACCTGGAAGGTCACCCGTTGACCTGAAACCTAAAAATCGCATACTGTTAGATTCCTCTCATGACGGGCAACATGCTGGTTCTTACCGCATTGCTCTAAGTCGCTTGGTTTGGAAGTTACCGGGGGGCCCTGTCATCCCCCCCCCCCCCCCCCCCCCCCCCCGTAGGGCGAAGGTGAAAAAAGCTCCCGTAGGGCGAGAGTTAATACAATGAGTATCTTATGTCGTGTGAAGGCACTTCCAAAATTGTTTGGTTCGTTTGGTATAATGAATGACACCCTGACAGCTAACTGAGCACTAATTGGCTCATTTGCTGTGCCACTGCCCGCCTACGCTGCGTCTGTCCGCGTCTGGCCTCTGTCTGACCACTCCGTCCCATCCCCACCTTCCAGGTGCGGATCAAGATCGAGGGTGAGAACGAGCCGAACCCGACCACGGAGCGCGAGGAGGGCCTCGTTCCGTTCGTGTTCGTCGGCACCATGGAGTCGATTGAGATGGCGCGCGTGCTGCTCGAGTACCACCTGGCCCACCTGCACGAGGTGGAGCTGCTGCGTCAGGAGAAGCTGGATATTGACCAGCAGCTGCGCACCATGACGGGTCCTGCCGGGGGCGCGCCGTACCCGCCCCGGGGCCGCGGCGAGCGCAACTACAGCGGCGAGGACGGCGGCGGAGGCGGCGGCCGGGGCCGCGGCGGACCGCCCTACCGGGGCCGGGGACGCGGCCGCGGCCGAGGCGGCGGATACGACGCCAGGGACGGACGCGAAGGCAGGGATGGACGCGACGCCAGGGACGGACGCGACGCCAGGGACGGACGCGAAGCCAGGGACGGACGCGACGCCAGGGACGGACGCGAAGCCAAGGACGGACGCGAAGCCAAGGACGGACGCGAAGCCAAGGACGGGCGCGAAGCCAAGGACGGACGCGAAGCCAAGGACGGACGCGAAGCTAAGGACGGACGCGAAGCCAAGGACGGACGCGAAGCCAAGGACGGACGCGACGGAAAGGAGTTCAGAGACAACAGGGAGCCCAGGTGGGTGACGGACGGACGGCGGCTCGTTGACTATGAGGGTCGTGTGGTGAGACCTATGAGGTATTTGCAGTGCACGGTTGTGGTGTTGTTTCGGTGGCTTACCTCTGCAGACAGCGTATGGGAGCTCCTCAGGGGCGAGTGACTTCCGTCGCCGATATTATAACACGGTACAAGCCGGCCTGTCTTGCAGCTGCTGCTGTCTTTGTTTCTATTGCTGTCTCTATCGGACCATATTCTGTCGCTGCCCGTCTACTGCTTGTAGCCCGTGTCGGAACTGCTCTGACCCGCGTCTCTCTCCTGGCAGATACAACGGGCACGCCGAGGGCGAGAGGAACGGGAACGGTGAGGGCGGCGGCGGTGGCCGGCCGGCCGGCCGTGGTGACCGGCGCCGGGGCGAGCCGCGCGGCGGTCGCAAGTAGCCGACGCCGCCCCGCCCTCCGCTCTGCCGCCTCCGCCCTCCACGTGCGCGCCTCCGTCTGCCCCGAGCCGGGTCGACCAGCGGACCCGGCGCTCCGACCTAGAACCCCGGACTGGATCGCACCCGGACCCGACCTGTGACCGCCGCCAACACCGGACAGAGAGAGAAAGAGAGAGGAGACTCGGACGCCGAGAGACCACGGAGACTCACACAGATATACTGAGAGAGAGATGTAGAGAGATAGCGAGAGTGAGCGCCCCGAGCCCCGCCGGCCCGCCCCCTGTACTTAGCCACGCTTCATGGGCATCGGGTGTGTCGATTTGACGGGCATACCAACACACAAGCATACACACAGACACACACACACACACATACACACACCTCCACACACCTCCAGACACGTCCACGGATACACAGGCACGCGTACTCATCCGTGGATCTTCTTACTATACACGCTTACACAAGTGTCCCAAAATTTGGCGATTTGTGTGGGAAATGATACCCAAATGTTAATAATTTTCCACTCTCACTCTCCATTTTAGGAGTGATTTTTTCCACTCCCAAATTATGAATTGTGATATTGATTAAGATCAATATTGACTTAATATTAATATGAATAAATATTAATTATTTACAAAACTACTGCTTTTTCAGATTAAAAACAGAAATCATATTGTACAATTTTCTACATAATTTTCCACTCTCATGGTCTATTTTTTGCTCGAATTTTCCACTCTGACACCCAATCAAAAATGAAATTTTGGGGCACTGCTCCACAACTACGCAGCCTTCTCACTTGTGGCTCGTTACACTTGCAATTTTGGCCCAAGAACGCGTACATTCTATCCCACAGGGACCGATCGGATCCGTTGATGTGCCGGAGTGAACGAAGGCTGTTAAATGCCAACCCTGCGGCGCGTCGTCCCGTCAGCGTGGAGCCCGCGGCGCTGAGCAGTTCTTGTGCGAGGACTTGCCGCGAGTTTGATTAACTCGATTTCTGCTTTGGATCTCCCAGAGTCTCGCTGGAGTCACCAAAGATTTCGCATGTCATGGTGAAAGCTTCCCTCCTGTTTTCTACGCGAATCTCGCCTGAAAGAATCTTAGGGAGAGCATCTCCCAGTCTCGAGTCTCGGTGGAGAACTCAAATATTCATCCCACACTCCGTGAATTACACAAACACACAGTTACATTACTCTCTTTTACACAAAAACACAGCCACAGATACACTGACACACAAACATACAGACCCATGCACATACCAATTGCGATTCGTTTTCTCTGTTCTTTGATTAGCCTTGTCTTGCATGCTGCTAGCCGTTTGTTGCGTTGTTGCGCAGTTGGCCTGCGTTCCACCCGTTTCGGACATCATTTGTGGCGAAGTTTGGCCGCGAGAGAGCCACCGGCCGGGCGGCGTCGTCCGGCCGACGCGCCGCCCGCCCACCTGCCCCGACCCGACCTGACCTGACCTGATCGGACCGCAGTCAGTCGAGTCAGAGAAAGAGCGAGACAGACTGACAGAGAGTGAAAAAGAGAGAGGAGAGACAGCGGCGGCCGCCGGCCCCGCGCCTACCGAGAACCAGCCCAGATCATGTCAGCCAGCGGCGGACCGTTGCGATTCTGTTCAGTTCGCCTTCGTGTCCTTCGATTTTCTAATAAAAAATTGTATATTGGTGGGTGTGTGTTGGAGGAGAGGTGCCGTGATGTTGTCGTGAGCGAGCTTCGCGGGCCGTGATTCAGTCACGCGGTAACCATGCACGACCATCCTTGGACGAAACCTCTCACCTCTGACGAAACAGAGGCGATGACAAGTCGAACGATGTGCGGATCACCTTTGAATGCTGGCGAACGTATTGCGATTGATTGAACGCCCATGTGACAGCCTCGTGATTGGACGTCTCTGTGCTAGCCTTAAGATCCATCGGCTTTAGGTTAGTAAGTTGTTTGTATTTTGGCTTCTGGACCAACCACCATATTCTCATGAGACCAAGGCTCTTACCGGACCTCTCGCCCCGTTCCGAGGGGTGTTGGGGACCCTGACGACTTTTTCAGAGGCCTCGCCGAGGGATTTGAACCCCGATCCCTGTCACAGGTGAACCTAACCCTCGGAGCCGACCGCTCCGAGGCCCTGCAGCGATGGGGCCGCGGTTCGGACCGGTACCGGGCAGCAAACAGGCTGGCCCGTGCTGCTTTCCGGTCCGACAAGCGGCGCCACATCGGTGAACGTGTCACCGCGCGAGGGCGGGGTTCGGTTTGGCGCAGCGCGACATTGTGGGCAGTAAGAAGTGTGTTCTGCAGGTCACGCCGTCTGTATCGCCCGATGCCATGAACTCATTTTTTTGTGAATGTTGGTCCTAGTGTCGCCGCTGAACTTGAATCCCAAGACCCGCCCCCGGAGCTCCCTACTCGCCTCCCGAGAGTAGGGGCATGCGCACTCCATCTCTGGCCATCAGCCTCAGAACCCTCCACCAAATCATTTCCTCCATGCATAACTCACCTGCCCGCGGTCCCGACGGGCTTTGCATTCGGATTTTCAAACTATCGTTCAACTCTTATCGGCCACATCATGCTTCATCTAGTAAATTCTTACATCGTATCCAATGATATCCCCGCCGTCTGGAAACACTTCCTCGTCTATCCTATCTATAAATCCGGAGATCCTACTAATCCTTCAAACTACCGACCCATATCACTACTTCCAGTCATTGCCAAAATAGTAGAGTGCACGGTCCAACGTCAGCTATACTATTACCTCAACTCCAACAAACTTCTATCTCCATCCCAGCACGGCTTCCGGTCCCGGCACTTCCGAGACGGCTCTCATTTGTCACGGACAGCATACTTTCGGCCACTGAACAAGGTCATGTCTCTTTCTTGTGCTTGATTGACCTGAGTAAATGTTTCGATGTCATCAATCATGATAAATTGTTAGAAAAACTTCACTTGCTGGGAGTTGACACAACCTGGTTCCAAAATTATCTTGGCGGTCACACTCAGCCGGCGACGCACAAGTCGTGCAGTATGCCGACGACACTCAGGTCATTGTTTCAGGCCTAAAATCTGCGATACCG
Source organism: Chirona hameri (assembly GCA_036785665.1). Lineage (NCBI taxonomy): Eukaryota > Metazoa > Arthropoda > Thecostraca > Balanomorpha > Balanidae > Chirona > Chirona hameri. The sequence continues at coordinate 79,217 of JAXIVJ010000262.1, read as the reverse complement.
AACCTTGTCTCTCGCCTGGAGCACTCTGTCGTGTCTCGGCGTTTATTTCCACTGGAACGGACTTAAAGTTAACGTTTCCAAATTTGAGTTTATCGCTTTCGGTTCCAAGCAAAATGTGTGCAATCTCCCAACTATCAATGTCTCTTACCGTGATACATGTCTGACGCCTAGCAACGAAGTGAAAAATCTCGGGTCTTATTTTTGACCGGCATCTGTCCTGGGACGCACATGTTCGAGCCCTCTCGCAGTGGTAAGTGCTGTGGTATCCTAATTGCCCTTTCCCACCTTCGTCATTACCTAATACCTTCCTCCCGAGACCCTTCCTGAAATTGTTACAGCCTTGGTCATCTCGCACATCCGCTAATGCCTTGCAGTATATGGGAACGGCACTGCCAAGCATCTTGCCGCTATCCAAAAGATTGCGAACTTCGCTGCCCGGGTCATCTCAGGCAAGCGTATAAAGCCCAGGCTACTATGCGTGATTTCCTGAAAATCACGTGCGTGTTATCCGTGTTGTCGGGATTTGCGTGACTGAACAAGTTCAGCTGATAGTAAATGCATTGGGTGAGCTACACTGGCACATCACGCAGATCCCGGATGAAACGTCAAGGAAATTCCGCAGACACGTCACGGACGGAACGATGAAAAGTTCAAAATTCTGAACTTGTCGTGTTTTCCGAGATGGCGAGTTGCAGGGTTTTTATAATTTTGCTTGATTTTGCGTATTGTAGTCTATACTAAACCTAAACTTGAATTATTTGTGCTGAGTATCGTGGCGGAAGATGAATGAAGAAGCGTTTGAGCAAATTGTGAGTGTTGAAACTTGTGTTGAAGCTGGTAGATATTTATGCAGTGGTTTATCGATTAAACAAATGCAGTGGTTTATCCATTTCTTTGCGTGATTTGCTTGACCGGCAGATCCCGGACGTCAAGGAAGTTCTGCAAACACGGAGAACACGCGCGTGATTTCCTTGACAAATCACGCATAGTGTAGCCTGGGCTTAAATTTGATCTTGTGTCTGATGTGCGAGATGCACTCGGCTGGCTCGAATCCCCCAACTTTTCCACTATCAGTCCTTATGCCTTCTTCACAAAATCATCAGTGCCAGAGAACCTGAGTGCATCGCCCGCCAGATCTGTGCCAACCGAGACAATCCTGCTCATGCCCGCTCAACCCGACAGGATCATCTCCTACAGTTACCCGCTATCCGCACAGAGGCCGGGCGGCGTCGATTTATGTACAGGGTCCCACAGCAGATGAACGAGTTGCCAGCGGACTTTCGGGGCTTGAAGGGAGCGCACTTTAGAACAAGGCTGAAGGCTTACCTGCGTATCTCGGTGGCTCTTAATCCATGTGTTTTCAGTGTCATTTTAGCATTCATCCGTTTTTGTCATGTTTCTTATAGTCATGTCATAGTTGGCCTGTGTATGTCTGCGTTCGGTACGAGTGTAAATGTTTTACATGCATGTCATTGTCCCATTTTACTGACGAGAGGGCCGTAATAGCCACAGTTGATGTGGATGGGCTTTAATAAAGTACTACTACTACTACTACTACTACTACTACTACAGGAAGCAAGTACCTTCCACCAGACTTGTCAATGATTCATATTTTTCATGAGTCGAATCAACAGTGATTCACGGACCATAATGAATGATTCTACAATTATTCATTCACTCAATATAAACACTGGTGAGTCGATTCAACATTGACTCACGGCTAATATGAATGACTCATGAATGATTAATTCACAATGACAATATGAATGACTCATGAATGATTCATTCACAATGATTCACAATGTGTATGCGTATCACTTGACCAATGCATGTTTAATTAATATATTAAGTAAATGCATTATGCAATAAATTAAACTGACTAGTAACCTTTTTAATCAGGCATCATTTGATTTAATTATATGAATCTATAGCTGAAATGCTGAAGCACCCAAGTAAGATCAGGGAGAACTGAGAAGCATCAGTAAAAGGTAGGTATATTTTATATGTGTCGTGCGAAAAAGGTGTGTGTGCTGTGGTTTATGAACCAAAGTATGAGGTAGGTAAGTTGCCTTACCATTTACCTAAGGACTTAAGTACCTTACCGGCTCGGGCTGCTACCAGTACCAAGGTACCTAGTTAGGGCTGATTTAATAGTGACTTTGTGTCCACTGGACACAAAGCCTCACTTTCCTCACGCAGAGATGAATCACAGCTCATGACACATACCTCATTTAATTGGCCATTGAGCGCCTAGTGTGTCCAGTGAGTGTCCACAGGGCACAGATGCATGCCGACATTTTTTTGGACAATTTGTGCTGTCCGACCAAAAAAGAATGATTCTTGAATGATTCAATCCGCCTATCTCCTCTGTGTGAATGATGCAATCAGTGACTCGCCGACAGGCGTGTGCATGAGGTGAATCGACTCATAAACGATTCATTCGAAATAAGAATGATTCATTCAAAAAGAGTGATTCCCAATGAATCATTGACAAGGTCTAACTTACTGTCCCAGATTGCCACCACAACCGTGTGGACTATCTCAGCGCAGTTCCTCTCATTGCGCAGCCTCCGTCTCAGACGAGCGTGGCGCGGCGTCCGACTCAGACGAGCGTGGCGCAGTTGTGTCGTGTATTTGTCGCACCGTGCGGCATCTGTCAGTAACGGGCGCGCCGCCGACCGGTCGGTCGGCTGTGGCCGGACAGTGGGACGAGGTAGATGTGAACCCCACTCTCCACCCGCAGCACTCCCTCTGACGCAGACCACGCCTCCCATCAGGCCGCACAGACAGACGCTCTGCCGCGGCCCATCAGTCCACACGCCACTACAAAGGCTCGCCACACACTCGCGACGCGTCTCGCAGCGTTAGATACACTACACACATGCACACGTGTTCACACATGTGCGGCCAAAAGCCAGGTAAAAAGTACAAATACACACTCGCTGAGGCCAGCGACTGTCGCCCGTCAAATGTGAGACCAGAACACGTGGTGTGGTGGATTCCCACTCGCGAAAACTGAGTTACCAACGGACAGATTGTCATTAGATAGCGATCACACGTCCTCGATTCGGCCACGAAAATCCGCACACTTATCATCAGCGTGCAGATAATATAACTACGCTTTTCAACTGACATTTTATCCGATAAAACCGCCGTATGAAAACAAAACAACTCGTCCACCAAACTTCTTAGGAACAATTAAACATGTCCGCTATTGCCGACGGCGTACGACATTTCAATCCCGAAACACGTCCTCCTTACGCCTGCGTAACCTATCCGCCAAATACACGCGGAGGAACAAATAAATAGCGTGTCTTCCCACCGAGCCACGTATCGCCAGTGGAGACATGTCGAGGCTGCGCCTGACAACCAAACACACAGTACGGCATCAGCACCGAGTTGAGGCCAGTCTAATGTCGGCCAGCGCGCCACATTGAGCAGCCCCGGGCCTGTATCAGACCGCGAGGCACGGGCGGCGGGCCGCTGGTCGGACCGGAGATCAGGAATGAGAACATGCGCGTGCGCGCGGCGACCGAGACACTATTGACACGAGTGGCAGTGACGGATTACAGTGGGACGGCGTGGCGGCGGCCGGCCGCCCTTCGGGAGACCCAACGGAGCTGGGGGGGGGTGGGGGGGGGGGGGGGGGGGGGGGGCTGCTGAGGGGGCAGCTGAGCGGGGGAGGCGCCAGAGGAGAGGGGGCAGCGGAATCGGAGGACTGACACATGCTGCAACACCGGGGGTCGGCGGACCTTGGGTGCTGCAGAATCAGGCAGACCAGCGAAGACGCTGCACAGTCGGGAGCCGGACCGGGGACTGAGCATTGACGCCACAGCCGCTAGTCGCGCGGGGACTGGCCGTCTGTTGAAGTCCAGTTGGGACGGGCTGTCGGACTGCGGCGGCGGCGGCGGCGGAGACGGGCGGCCGTACCGTGTGTACGTATGGAGGTAGCGGAGTGCGAACTGACGACTGTCCGCTGTCGTCAGAGGCGGAGAAGGCGTCTTCTCTATCGGTGATGCCGTCACGACGGTGGCGCCAGCGGCGGCTGAAATGGGAAACAGGCAACAGTGACAAACGACCTGTCGACGTTTCACTTCTAAGCACTTTTAGCGATGAAGACGATATAATATAGAAAACAGATCAACAACGCCATCCCTATAATTTAATCGTATGCGTGGAAAACCATGCCAGTTATTTGAGAAGCAGGCACTTCACCCCTGAATTTTTATCTCCTGAAAACTTACTATTACAAACATCAAAATAATGAAGTAACGAAAATCATCACCGGTAGATGCAAACGGTCGTTAGCGCTCCTACCCCCTCTCCTTCCCTCCCCCTGCCCTGCCCAGCCCAGCCCAGCCCTGCCCTGCCCTGCCCAGCCCAGCCCAGCCCAGCCCAGCCCTGCCCTGCCCTGCCCTGCCCAGCCCAGCCCAGCCCAGCCCAGCCCTGCCCTGCCCTGCCCTGCCCTGCCCTGCCCTGCCCAGCCCAGCCCAGCCCAGCCCAGCCCAGCCCAGCCCAGCCCAGCCCTGCCCTGCCCTGCCCCTGACCCCACATCGCGCTTCTACTGAGGGCGGCGGCGGTGGCCGGCCGGCCGGCCACCGCCGCCGCCCTCACCGTTCCCGTTCCTCTCGCCCTCGGCGTGCCCGTTGTATCTGCCAGGAGAGAGACGCGGGTCAGAGCAGTTCCGACACGGGCTACAAGCAGTAGACGGGCAGCGACAGAATATGGTCCGATAGAGACAGCAATAGAAACAAAGACAGCAGCAGCTGCAAGACAGGCCGGCTTGTACCGTGTTATAATATCGGCGACGGAAGTCACTCGCCCCTGAGGAGCTCCCATACGCTGTCTGCAGAGGTAAGCCACCGAAACAACACCACAACCGTGCACTGCAAATACCTCATAGGTCTCACCACACGACCCTCATAGTCAACGAGCCGCCGTCCGTCCGTCACCCACCTGGGCTCCCTGTTGTCTCTGAACTCCTTTCCGTCGCGTCCGTCCTTGGCTTCGCGTCCGTCCTTGGCTTCGCGTCCGTCCTTAGCTTCGCGTCCGTCCTTGGCTTCGCGTCCGTCCTTGGCTTCGCGCCCGTCCTTGGCTTCGCGTCCGTCCTTGGCTTCGCGTCCGTCCTTGGCTTCGCGTCCGTCCCTGGCGTCGCGTCCGTCCCTGGCTTCGCGTCCGTCCCTGGCGTCGCGTCCGTCCCTGGCGTCGCGTCCATCCCTGCCTTCGCGTCCGTCCCTGGCGTCGTATCTGCCGCCTCGGCCGCGGCCGCGTCCCCGGCCCCGGTAGGGCGGTCCGCCGCGGCCCCGGCCGCCGCCTCCGCCGCCGTCCTCGCCGCTGTAGTTGCGCTCGCCGCGGCCCCGGGGCGGGTACGGCGCGCCCCCGGCAGGACCCGTCATGGTGCGCAGCTGCTGGTCAATATCCAGCTTCTCCTGACGCAGCAGCTCCACCTCGTGCAGGTGGGCCAGGTGGTACTCGAGCAGCACGCGCGCCATCTCAATCGACTCCATGGTGCCGACGAACACGAACGGAACGAGGCCCTCCTCGCGCTCCGTGGTCGGGTTCGGCTCGTTCTCACCCTCGATCTTGATCCGCACCTGGAAGGTGGGGATGGGACGGAGTGGTCAGACAGAGGCCAGACGCGGACAGACGCAGCGTAGGCGGGCAGTGGCACAGCAAATGAGCCAATTAGTGCTCAGTTAGCTGTCAGGGTGTCATTCATTATACCAAACGAACCAAACAATTTTGGAAGTGCCTTCACACGACATAAGATACTCAGTGTATTAACTCTCGCCCTACGGGAGCTTTTTTCACCTTCGCCCTACGGGGGGGGGGGGGGGGATGACAGGGCCCCCCGGTAACTTCCAAACCAAGCGACTTAGAGCAATGCGGTAAGAACCAGCATGTTGCCCGTCATGAGAGGAATCTAACAGTATGCGATTTTTAGGTTTCAGGTCAACGGGTGACCTTCCAGGTCAAGTGAATGACCTCGGTCGACCACGTCCAGAACAGCGATTTTGCTGTCAGAAAACCTCAAAATTAGAAATTGATAAATGTAAATAAAAAGGCATGTTCCTAAACCAGTTTTGTCTCAGAAAAAAAAAACAGAAAAGGTAATTATTTGTTTGTATCTTGTCAAAAAAAGTCCCAAAAAGTTATTAAAAAAATGACGTCATGAGATCCTGACACTTGGGGAGCCATCACTCGGTCAAAAATAGAGATATTGCTTTGAAATTTGGCTTTGATATTGTACATACTCAGTTCTCTTTCATATATTCAGTTTTTTCTAACATCTTTGAAACGCCAGACCCATCAGGTCCTCCACCACCGAGAACTCCTCCGTGTACCTGTCAGGTCAGGTCAGGTCAGGTCAGGTCAGGTCAGGTCAGGTCGCAAACAAGAAAAACATCCCAGGTGAGCCACAGCGAAGTCTTCAACACATGGCAGTCACACTGACTGCCGTGCCACGCCGTCTACCACAGACAACTGACCCGGCGAAATAACACCCGACACGTACAATTCACCGGCATCACAGAGACAAGCGGACACACACGAGAGCAACTGTTCATCGACCGGCAGTGACTAGTGCCGGTCGGTGGAACTCCAGGCCACTAGCAACGGCGATTAACCCGCAGGCCAGTGCAGCAAGGCCACAACAATCAAAAAGCATTGGACGAAACAAACAGATGCAAATAATTCTGCACGTGCAGCTGGCCGCCATGTAACCCCGTCCGGGCCCGTGCGATCCGTGCCCCGAGTCTAGCACCACACAGCCCGCCGGCCACTCACACGTTGCGGGACTGGGCCTTGGTGGTCTCCAGGTGCCGCGAGGCCTCCTGCGTGCGAGAGAGCAGCAGCGCCTTCTGCTTCAGGCCTCGGAAGTGCATCTCGGACAGGATACTGGCCCGGTTCTTCACTGCTGGCGTCCGACCCTGTGCGGAATGGCAGCAGGGGTGAGGCGGTCTGACCGGCCGGGGTAGGGTAGGGGCGAGGGTGGAGCCAGGCGAGCCGGCTGGCCAGATCGACACCGGACACTCGGTACGTCTGGGAGTGCATGCTCTGTTTCAGGAGGCATCAGTTACTCAGAGTCAAAATGTGCAACAATACGCTCATCAACGGTGGTCCAGAGACAACAATACGCTCATCCAGAGACATGGAACTCACTACAACAGCCATGTAACTTAGCAAATAATATGAAATTATCAACACTGAAGTCAAATGTGAAATCCTACCTGCTGCAGAATCAGTGTCGGGCTGAGTAGAATGTGAGTAATGATGTTTATGACTTATCTAAATTTCGGAAGAAGACAATCACTAAGGAGTACTTCCTTCAGAATCTTCATTAGTTTCATTGTATTCCCTTAGACCACTACTCAAATACATTTGTAGAACAACATAATAGTATACATAATAATACAAGAACATAATAGTATATATAATTATTGATGGTATCATGTATGTGTGCATATGCATATGCATACATGGTTGATGGTATCATACATATATATACATAGTCCAAGTTAGTCAAATGTGTTTTCTTTTCATGAGTTTCATATAAGTAGATCATAGGTAGCTGGTAGGGTCACCCATTCAATGTCGCTGGCTTCGGGGTCCCTACTTGGCAACAAGCTATGCTTAGTTGAGTGGGGTCCACGAAGCACCAGCAAGAAACGCCTGAAAATTGACCAGCCTCTGTCCTCTGCCCTGTATGAATGATATCCCCTTTACTAACAGTTAATGAATCCATCCTCATCCTGTCCTGGATGAGGATGAGTGAGGATGATATCCTGCGTCGTAGTTGGGGGACAGTCATTTGCTGTTTTCAACAATGACTACTTTTCGCCTTCTTTTATATCACCACATCCTAACACCCAAACTACCTCTCTTCATATGCTTTTTTTTATTTTTGTTTCCATTTCCTAGCTGGGAGTGCCGCGACATTTTCTCTTTTGTTCTCTGGTGTTAACTTAAGGTGTCGTGCGTCGTTGGGATCGAGGGCGGGGGCACTCCTGGTCACCTATTAATAGGTGGCGGTTAGAAAAAAAAACGAAGTTAACTTACCATAATACGCGTACCGAGAATCAATAAAAGGATTACTGATGAGTATGCCGTTGGCTGTCATGACGCTGGCAATAAGCTATACATTTTGAAGTAATACAACCATTCCGATCAATGCAACGTCACAACACATTCGAGAAAGTAACATTCCATCGCTGAAAGTGCCGGTGCATTGCATACATACCATAAGGAACAAGCTGCTCTTTTCAGGTATGAATTTACATATTGCTGCACCACAGGCCTTTTGGAACTCCTTGTGTGCATTCTGTAGATGTGCACTGGAACAAAACAACAGATACCAGTCAGTCATTTTAATGCATTGCCAATAAACAGATGTAATTGATGCAATACTGAAACCTAAGCAACAACAAAACATGCTAGAAAATAATATCTATGTTATTGATCTCTAGATCAATGCACCCAACTCTGAACATACATCATGACATGAATCATTCGAAAAATACACCCCAAATACCTGATCTATCATTCAGTGGACACAGAAGACAAAACTCAAACCAAGAGTGTCTCAAACACGAGCAACTACCACATTTTAAATCGACCAAAACTATCCCCGTCTTCACACCCAGTCTCCAGCCAGGAGACCCCCCCCCCCCCGAGCAGCGACCACGGGGCGGGGCCGAGTACTCACTACTCGATGAGCTCCACACCCAGTCTCCAGCCAGGAGACCCCCCCCCCCCCGAGCAGCGACCACGGGGCGGCGAGTACTCACTACTCGATGAGCTCCACACCCAGTCTCCAGCCAGGAGACCCTCCCCCGAGCAGCGACCACGGGGCGGCGAGTACCCACTACTCGATGAGCTCCACACCCAGTCTCCAGCCAGGAGACCCTCCCCCGAGGGTCTCCTGGCTGAGTTTTTGACTCTGAGTAACTGATGCCTCCTGAAACAGAGCATGCACTCCCAGACGTACCGAGTGTCCGGTGTCGATCTGGCCAGCCGGCTCGCCTGGCTCCACCTTCGCCCCTACCCTACCCCGGCCGGTCAGACCGCCTCACCCCTGCTGCCATTCCGCACAGGGTCGGACGCCAGCAGTGAAGAACCGGGCCAGTATCCTGTCCGAGATGCACTTCCGAGGCCTGAAGCAGAAGGCGCTGCTGCTCTCTCGCACGCAGGAGGCCTCGCGGCACCTGGAGACCACCAAGGCCCAGTCCCGCAACGTGTGAGTGGCCGGCGGGCTGTGTGGTGCTAGACTCGGGGCACGGATCGCACGGGCCCGGACGGGGTTACATGGCGGCCAGCTGCACGTGCAGAATTATTTGCATCTGTTTGTTTCGTCCAATGCTTTTTGATTGTTGTGGCCTTGCTGCACTGGCCTGCGGGTTAATCGCCGTTGCTAGTGGCCTGGAGTTCCACCGACCGGCACTAGTCACTGCCGGTCGATGAACAGTTGCTCTCGTGTGTGTCCGCTTGTCTCTGTGATGCCGGTGAATTGTACGTGTCGGGTGTTATTTCGCCGGGTCAGTTGTCTGTGGTAGACGGCGTGGCACGGCAGTCAGTGTGACTGCCATGTGTTGAAGACTTCGCTGTGGCTCACCTGGGATGTTTTTCTTGTTTGCGACCTGACCTGACCTGACCTGACCTGACCTGACCTGACCTGACAGGTACACGGAGGAGTTCTCGGTGGTGGAGGACCTGATGGGTCTGGCGATCGGCGCGCATGGGGCCAACATCCAGCAGGCCCGCCGGCTGGAGGGAATCACCAACATAGAGCTGGAGGAGAAGACGTGCATCTTCAGGATCTACGGCGAGTCGCAGGAGGCGGTGAAGAAGGCGCGCACTATCCTGAGCCCTGTTCACGGGCACCGCAATATGCTGCGGTCGCTGCGGCCACTGCGGCCAGCAGGCGTGGGGGTAGAGGGACGGTGGGGATGGGTGACGAGTATGACGTCACACGGCTGCGGCCGCCAGCGATTCCTGCGGCCATGAGAAGTCAGCCGCAGCGACCGCCGAGAAAATAAAAGCCATTTCTGGCGCGGATGCGTCTTTGCACCATTGGAGTTTGGCGAATGACAACAAAGGAGTAGGACGCTCGAGTCTCGGCACGCGCCATAACCCACCAATAAGACATGTATTTTTATATGCCGTGAAGACAATAAAGTTGTAGTTTCCCAGCGTTAACAATGACGTAAGTACATATGTCACATTTTGTCCGATTTATTATCTTATGATTAGTTGTTAACATTCTAAATTGATGTCAGGCGATGCTCATTGCGGAGAGATTGAGATAGCCAGTTACAATTATATTTTTTCTTACTAATTCCCGTTAATATAGATGTCATTTGATAGATAATTTCCTAAATAGTATGTATGCATTCACACAGCATAACATAAAACCTAGAAATATTAAAAACAACATTATTTAACAAACTCACCAGATAATCTGATGCAGTTCAGCACGTTTCTGGCGCAACTGACAACTGAAGAATGAATGTAAACAAATTGTGGCAATGTGAATTGTATCCTTTATGATGTCATTGGTGTTTTTAGATGAAAACATAACCAAACCTAACCTATCCTACTGATAATCGTTGCAGGGTAACCTACTGATAATTGTTGTGGTGTTTGTGCGATTGTGTTTCACAGGAATCTATTTCAGGCAAGAGTGAAAGCAAATTTGTTAGGTTAATTATTGTGCTTTAGGCTTTAGGCCTTCGGCCTGAAGCCAAAAACACAATACTTAACCTAGCAAATTTGTGTTTACCCTTGCCTAAAATATCTCCTGTCTGCCTTTGGCAGAATTCTTTTGACTCCCATATTCTCCATATTTTGCTACCTCTTAGTACGTATGGAATGATTCTGCACCAATCAGCACTTGTGACATCATTTGTATAAACTAGTCAATCGCCATCTGAGATAAAAAGCTGACTTCCGAACCTTGTGTAGGATAAGCAACCAAGAGTTGTAGTTGAGGTCGGAAGCTCCGGTGAGTTCCTTAAAGGGAGTGTGTCTACTCACATTGGCCATATGGAGTTAGGCACATGGGATTGTAGAGCAGATTTTTCTGAATTAATCCATAGCTGCATTTCTCCAGTATAACCCTAGTTGCCAAGATATTCCGTTTACACCAGCAGAGGGCTGGAAGCCAGTAAGCAGACCAAAGTTACCGGGTTTACACCAGCCTACATCCACCACTAGAATTTGATGCAAACTTGCCAACGTATCGATAGCGTAAACCAATCACATTTCGACAAACAGCTTGTGAGCGCTGATAGCAGCTTTCGAACAGAGCCCCGGTTCTGCTTTGACTGTTTGTATACAATAACCGTATTGCTGATTGTCTTACGTGCACCAATTTCGATTTTGTGTTTATAGTGAAAACAACTTTGTTGATATTTATACCGAAGTAAATTGTAACAATTTAAGCGAAATTTCAATTATCTGAGGCCTATATATTAATTTTATCACATTAAAACGTGATAACAACTGCTACTTAGCATAGGAAAAATGTTGCTGGTAATACAAAACAGTAGACACACTCCCATTAAATATTTTAATTTTAAGTGTTTCTTGTTGTTAGATTGTGATGGGTGCATGCATATATACTATTTAGGCTATTCTCTATCAAATGACACATAAATTAGTGGGAAGCACCTATTATTTGTGCTGTGAATCGTTTGATTATCACTGATTTCTACAGCATATGGAAGCTCCCGCGACAGCTTTATGATTACCTTACCTTACCTTACCTACACTTATCAGGATTTGGAAAGGCACTGATGCCTGTAGGCAGTGTTGGAATTTTCATTTCAGGTCCTGGTCCCGGAGAACAAAATTTTTGAGGTGGAGAACAGACAAATTTGCAAATACTCTACTGTAGACACAGTGGTGTATTTGCAAAGTCAAATTTAGTTTAATATGTGCAATTATCATTGGAATTGTGGGCAACAATGCATGAAGAAGAAGAAAAATTCAAGGAGAACAAAATCTTTTGGACCCCCAAAAGACCAAGAAATGTCTTATTTTCCAACACTGCCTGTAGGTCCCGGTCTCGTCAAATGATTAAGGAATAGACTAAGTAAGGTCTTGGATAGGCACATGGTAATGGATACCATGCCAGTGCTGGTCCAGTCAGGACTTGAATTGATTCTGGGTTTTGTTGCCAGGGTACCTATGTAGTGATAAGGTGAGACTAAAAATTATTATAGGGAGTGGAAAAATCGGTGATCCTGGGCTAAGGTAGGGTAAGATGCTGTAATATCACTGACACTTCATGTTGTCAGGCTTTCATGCTACAGAATGTTAACAATGTGTCAGTATTGGCTACATTCTGAATTATGATAGCATGAAATGTCTGAGCTTTGGATGTGTCCAGAGATCAGACCTTTACCCTACCTGTCAATCCATCGTGTTTGTAGCCATTGGCGTAGGAACGCCACCAAAAGTGGTGGGGCCAGACAAACTTTGATCTCATCTTCAGGGAAATATACCCCCCCCCCCCCCAATATATTTCTTTAAAGATTTGGACTCTACTCGTCATGGTGAATCGTTTGCCGTCTTCAATTTTGTGTTTCAAGAAAAAGGAGAGATTCTAGCAAAAAATATGGCCGAAAAGTGGCGGGGCCACGGCCCCACCGCCCCCCCCCCCCCCCCCGGTTCCTACGCCCAGGTTTGTAGCAATGGAAGTTCAAGGTTACTATCACAGTTGTTGGTCTGCAGGTTTGATGATGTCACTGATAATATAATCGGACCTGACCCAACATTTACTGCTACCACAATCCATTAAGTTAAGTCTGATTGAGACGTCCTAACATGGTTGGCAAAGTTGCTGTTTGCTTGTATGCATTTTCTACTCTTTTGTATTCTGATTGAGGGTGTGAGGTCTCCAGAGCTTGATCCAGTTGACTGAATCAAATCAAAAGACGGATCCAGGGGAGGGGGGCAAACGGGGCCATGGCCCCCAAGACGGTCAAAGGGGGGAGGGGGAACTATATTCTTCCCCCCCCCCTAAGACATGAAGTCTAATGCACGCTTAAAATGACATATATCCTTCTTCGATATCTTTAAAGGTCAGGAAGCTGAAAACCTCATTTTGTAAATCTTAAAAATTGTGTGGTTGCAAAACGAAGTGGCCCAAATCCGGGGAGAAATTCGACATTGGGGTAGGTCAGGGACATAGCCAAGGGATTCTGCTGAACGTTGATATTACGCCTATGGGCCATGGCCCTACGGGCCATGGCCCGTAGTTGGCGCCTATGGGCGCCATGAAAATAATTGAGTTTGATGTAATGTACCGCCCATGGGCGTTGATATTACGCCTATGGGCGGTACATGAAAATAATTGAGTTTGAAATATCTCCGGCCTCAGGCTCCCCCCCCCCCCCCGTAGTTGAAAATGGCCGTATACTGAGCGATAAGTTTACACTAGATAAAATGGGATTCTGCTGAACTCATGAATATTACGCCTATGAGCGTTGCATGGAAATAATTGAGTTAAAAATATTTCCGACCGCACTTCTTCCCCCCCCCCCCCCACACCCACCCTATATATGAAAGTGGCCTCGGGTAGGAAAGGTCCAAACTGTCGGCCGGCTGGATAGCAGCCGGCCACACCAACTTTTGAAACGATTATCCACCCATGCATGCAACCACCAGAAGTCAATATTTGATGTCAGAATAAATATCCATTCATAATTCGGGAGTGGAAAATTCACTCCTGAAGTGGAGAGTAAGAGTGGACAATTCTTCACATTTGGGCGTCATTTCCTACTCAAACGAACATATTTTGGGACGCTAATTGAACAAAATATGGTTGTATTTTTGTAATCTGATAGAATCATTGCTCAAAATTGTTTTCCATGAATCAAACAGTGATTACTAGCGAGCGCGTAGCGAGTTCTTCCGTGGTATATAGGAAAAATATGAGTATGAGCGGCCCAACCCAACCCGACCCGACCCGTGTCGGGTCGGGTCCGAGGTACGTCCGATTGATAAGCGGTCTTCTTTGCTGAGTAGCCCCATCTCCCCTACCCTGTTTGTGACCAGTGCCGACTCACGTCGGTGCTCACCACGGCACGTGGCGCGTGTCGCGTAAGGGGTGTCAGGAATAGTTTTCTCGCAAGAACTCGGCAATGGCTCGGCCGATTGCGTTCAAACTTGGTGTGTAGTTAGCAGCACATTAGCTAAGAGCCCATTAGCTAAGAGCCTTACACATGTCAGAGGTGGGGTACATCTGCACGCGCGCACCGCGCACGTGCACGCCCCTTTTCACTACATCGGGAACGGCTGGACCGATTGCCTTCAAACTTGGTGTGTAGTTGGAAGCCCATTAGCTAAGAGCCTTACACATGTCAGAGGTGGGGTGCATGCCACGTGCGCACGTGCAAACCCCTACCCGTTTTAACTTCACTCAGAGCGCGCTCGCTTGTTAATCGCCGAACACGGTGCTTTAATGGTATTTGTATTTGACCCAACGGAGCTGGTATTATAAATTATCCTACAACTTGTTGTGCTGTGTTTCAGGACTGTTCAGCAGGAGGAGACACTACTGTTCCAGTGTTCCAAGTGCCAAACCCTCTTTGGTGACGAGGCTGCTGCCGCGTCACATCAGAAGCAGGCCTGCACCGGCCAGTATCCGGAGCAGTTGTACATCTGCGAGGTGTGCAACAGTCAGTTCGCACAGCCGGAGGTGTGCGATGATCACTCCGCGACCTGCAGCACGGTGGAGGACGGGAGTGCGTGGGACGTGGGTGAGGTGGGTGACGGTGCTGAGGGATCAGTGGATGAGATGATCCTCGATTTAATGGAGGAAGCCTACCCGAGGTTTAAAACAATGACAGCAAAACAAAAGACCCGCCACTGGGACCGCATTGGGGAGCTCCTCAAGCTGCCAAGGGAAATAGTTCGGCGGAAATGGAACAGCCTATTGTTTTCATTTAAACGCCGGCAAGTGAACGGTGGCACCAAGAAAACTGGCCGAGGTGCGGCATCAAAAACTGCGTGGAACCATGAGGAGCAGATGGCGCGGATCCTCGGCGACGATCCGTCCATAGCCCCGAAGGGAGTCAGAAGTTCCCTCCCGGACGTCGAGACTCTGCCACATGTAGAAAACGTGGAAAACACCCCTCCCACTCCCGCCACGCCCACATCCCACCAGACATCCGCTCCAACATCAAGCTGCAGCGACGCTACGCCCACTTGCCGGAAACGCAAGCGCAAGCCGGAAGTGACTGCGGACATGGCAGCATACCTGCAGAAAAAAGAGGAACGCGAGACGGAATACTATGGACTGAAGTCGGTACGCGAAGAGAGACGACTAGCGCTCGAGGAACAGCGCATTGAGCTGTTACGTGAGATGATCAACGAGCGTAGACGTAACCGTACCGGCGAGTGAAAAGTAAATACTGGACTTGTACTGTTTCATGCTCGCATGTATATAACGTTGAGCTTCGTGCACGGCTGTGTAACCAAGATACATGTCTTTCCCTTTATCTGCGTACGTACGAAGTTTCTTAGAATATTTGTATGTATTGTGTGTATTATTATTATTGTGTATTATTGTGTATTAGACTAGGCTGTATTTTATATGTAGTTACGATTGTGTGCATCAAAGTTAAGAATGCGAAAGCTACACGTTCATTAAATACAAAACATTGTCATATTGGTTTAGTACTGTGTTGATGCCGTATGCCGATGGTGCTGAAACCGTTCATGGTCATGCATATTTTGCAATTTCGCCTTCGTCGGCAGTTCGGCACGACTACCTTCAACCCGAACAGTAATGCTGTAACCTCAAAGTATGCTTTAACAAACACTTGTATTTCTAAATAATTGCAGCACAACTATCACCAGAAACGTAAACAGTTTGTATTCTCCGATGTATACACAATCCGCCAATGTACACCTATGCGAAGTGGCAGCCCCGCCCACAAACGCCTTTGCAGACATGTTCACATCACAAGCAAATTGATCGAGATATTAGAGGGTAGGACGAGTCGGCTAGAGTGGCGACGGATAATCGGGTAGGTGCAACTGGACGACAGTGACACGGTAACGATTGCACAATAAGCAATAGCACACATTTAATCGCCAAAAGTACTGAAATTGATGTTATATTTGGGAAATGCCACCAGTGAACGCCAGTTTCGCAGACAACCGATTTCGACAATCAGTTCAGCACGCCAGCTAATGTGCTATAATCACGCAACCTCCCCTTCCCCACTTAGTGTAGTTCGATGCCTCACTGAACCTGCTGCGCCCACACCTGCCGTACCAGTGCAATGCGTTTCTGGACCGCAGCTGCGCCGTCGGCAGCCACACGCGCGTCATCAGCCTCGACATTATCAGCCTCGACTTCCCGATTGGCCTCCACTTCCCACTCATCATCATTGGCGACACACATGTTGTGCAGAACGCATGCGGCACATATGATATCAATTGCTTTCTGCACAGACTTTGTTTCCACGTAGTGGAGCCGGCGGAACCTACCCTTTAGCATGCCAAATGCGTGCTCCACAACAACGCGCGAACCCGACAGCTTGAAGTTAAAGTACCTCTTTTCCCTTGGGGTCGGGTCCCCTGGAACTTGGGCTCGCAGCTGGTTTTCTCTGAACGGTGTGATCAGGTATGTGCTCAACTGAAACGCCGCACCTCCGAGAATGTGACTGTTTTCCGGCAGAGTTTCAGCCCGATACCGTTCAGACTCAAGCTTCAGACCCAGCGGGCTGTTTTTGAAGACCCTCGAGTCGTGTACAGAGCCCGGCCAGCCTACGCACACGTCAATAAATCGGCTTCTGTCGTCTGCTACCGCCATTAAGTTAATGGCATGAACATGTTTCCTGTTTACATATGCATGTTCATTTTCGGTTGGCCGACACACATGGACGTGGCAGCCATCAACCGCGCCGATCGCTCCAGGGAACCCCTTTTCAGCGAATCGGCGCATGACGTCCTCCAACTGCGCTTTTGAAGGCAGTGCAATGACCTGATATCGCAAGCTGACCAAAAGCGTTACTACTTCGTCCACAGCAACCCACGCAGCGCCCAGCGACATACCAAACACCATGGCTACTTTCCTGAAGCTGATGACACTTCCCAGATACCAAAGGCTCAGCAGAAGCTTTTTTTCCAGGGGAATCTCGGAGTCAGGGTCATCATCCTGGCCCACAGCATCCAGGACACACCTGACAGCATCTCTTGTCAGTCGAAACTGTTCTTTGTACTGCTCGTCAGTGAGAGCTGGAACAACCTCTTCATAGAAATCCTGGATTTTCTCAAGCTGGTCTTCACCTTCAGCATGCATCCTGGAAAGAAGAGAAAACCATTAGGTTAATAATGGGTAAGGGAATATACACAATCTGCAAATGTGTACTGGTTATTTATTCGCCTCTGATTGAATCGATTGGATTCGTTCAATCAAAATCTCTTGAATCAAAGAAGAACCAATTTACCACCAGAGTTTGTACTCATGAATCATGATTGAAATAAAACCTGCATAGAAACAATGTTGATTGAATAAAAAAGACGGCAATGCTGTTTTAATGCCCAATGGTGAATAAATGTGATTTGAGCAAAATATGGTTTGGTTCTTTTAATTGGAAAGAATCATTTCTAAAAATGGTTATTCATTAATCAAATGGTGAATGAATCCTCCATATTCCTAAATGAATTGTGATTGAATCCTTCCAAAAAGTTAGATCAATAACCAGTCTGCTAGGTGATAAAAATATGCAAAATGCAGATGCTAGTGACACACATTAACCCGCCATTGGCTGGGGTGAGGGGGGGGGGCAAAAACGCCCCCCCCCTGGCAAATATTCTCCATAACTTATATATCACTTGCACAAATTGCACGAACAATCACATTGCTACTCACATCAACTCTTCTCAACAATGAATAAACTAAGCTCCAAATAACAGAATTAGGTACATGATTTAACCCTATAAAAAGTGCATGTCACACTTGTGCTTTCATATTTTGATAGGCCTATTACTCGCTTAAGAATGTTATCAGTTATGGTAACTCACAACAAATACACTCATACAATGTTTTATTAATTTACTCACATGAACAGCTGAACCAATGGAACGATGTCATCATCAAACATTTCATCTTCGCTTTCAGGCTCCATCTCTCTTTGGAGTTCCATTTCCAAGATATCGTCAAACTCAACGTCTGGCGCTTCAGCCATTCTTGAATAATTATCCTTGAGTCGTAATTCGTGAATCCTCTCGAATAAATATATAAACTGACACCTACGTTATTATAACCCTCCTAAACCCAGCGTTGTTTATATATGCTCTGTAACTGTGCCAATAACGGTCTTGGTCTTGGTTTAGGGCGCATAGCCTCAGCGGGCTCAGAGCGTCCGTTTGGTCGTCTTCGACGACGGTTATCTTCTCTGTAGTCGTGGTAGCGATCAAGGTATTGAAGATGGAAACTAAGCTTGGTAATGGAAAGGGAAGGTGTTGCCGTGTTTGGATCTGTAAAGGATTTATAACATCTAGGATGTGGATCAATTGTTTCGGGGTAAGTTAATAGAGTTAGCTCTGAACTATGGGGAAAAAAGTTAATAAACCAAATATAATAAAATAAAAGCTCCGTTTTTTTGTGTTTTTTTTTTGTTGGCTCGCCTCTTTTAACACTGCAGTACGCACATAACAGCAGATCGGTACATCCTGTCACATCAGATTGCCTCAACCGGTGACCATGCGCATAACGCACGTACAAGTCACATCAGGGTTGTACACAGTCGGCGGTCTATTCATATTTGCGACCTAGAACACATTTAACGCGTTTCCCCAGCGCCTGCTGCAAACTCCTCTCACGACGATCATTCTCCCTCCTCATCCTGATCCATTCCCCTCCCCTCAAACCCAAAAAGATACCGTGGAAACTACTACGTTAGAATAATAACTGATGGGTTAGTGAATCTATAGGTACAGGACACTACAAGCATTATTTGGTCTCTCATACTCCCAGCATCCTTCACACATACATGCATACCAATGATTCTATGCATTCACTCACTCTCGTCAGGAGTTATTCCATCGTTCACTCGTCTCACAATCATTCTCCAAAAAATAAATACACAGACAGTTTCAAACAAGAGCATGTCACCAATCATCAATCACATCATAGCACTGAACATTAGTTATACATTCAAGTCATACATTCATATCAAGACAGGAGACAGAGAAATGTGAAAATATAACACAAGTATCCAAGTCGCATATAATGGATAATGAAACTAAAAAATGCGTTTCACTTTGTCACCTTCACACTTCACAGTCGCTTCATGAGTTCACAGGTACGCAAATATTTGAAGACCTCGTCTATTATCTCGGGGAAGCCATCTCCAATTAATGATTTCAAGCAAAGTGGGATTCCTTGCTCCTGGCAGAGGCGTATTAGAGGACGTCTCTGATCGGCGAAAGCTGGACATTCAACAAGTAGGTGTTCAACTGATTGCGGACACCGGCAATCGTCACACTGAGGTCTGGGGTCTCTGTCCATGATGTATGAATGGGTGTACCGAGTATGTCCCAATCGCAGCCGACACAGCACTACCTCCTCTCGTCGGTTTGGTCGTTTGCTGGTGGACCAGCTCTCAGCACGATCTTTAATCCTCTTTAAAGCAGTACCAGGGTTATAGTCAATCCATAATTGGTTAAACAACTCACGGACCGATTTATGCAAGGTGGGACAGAATTCTTTCATCCCCATCTGGATCCCGCATACAACATTCAAGCCTATAGCCGCTTTCGCTTTTACGTCAGCGATCTCATTTCCAGTTATATTACTGTGTCCTGGGATCCATAGGATAACAAGCAAGTGTCCCTTTTCCATAAGATGATGGACATAGTCAAGGATATCGGTCACGATAGGGTTGTTGGATGAGGAATGTCTTAAGGCCGTTACAACGGATAGTGAGTCCGTGCACATCACGCATTTCTTGAGGTGATTGTTTTCTACATATGTCATAGCCCGAAGTATAGCGGTCGCCTCCGCGGTAAAAATTGAACAATGCCCCGGAAGTTTAAATTGTTGAAACCTGTCACCGTGCACGTATGCACAACCAACACCATCAGGATTTTTTGCGCCATCGGAGTAAATAAAAGAAAAATCAGAATATTTCTGTCGAACCTCGTTAAAGTCGCATTGAATTTGTATCTCGTCCAGTGAACCTTTTCTCTTATCAGTAAGTTTCAATATTTCACATCTGCGAATCCTCCAGGGTGGAACAGAGCTTCCTTTACAGGTTATTGCTGCGGGTAGAACAAAACCAGTCTCCTCGGACATTTGATTAAGCCTCTCGTACAGCGGAAATCCAGAAATCCTCTTCATATATCCTGTCTCAACATTATGTAAGGCCATTTCACCCGTGATGAGTTTCACACAAGGATGATCTGCTCGACTCTTTATTTTCATACAATATCTCAGGGTTAAATCGCATCGGCGAAGCCTCAGAGGAAGTACATCCGTTTCTACCAGCAGAGGCAATATCGGAGACGTTCTCAGTGCCCCAGTCGCTATTCTGAGGCATTGGTTCTGTATTGGGTCGAGCGACTCCACTACCTTGTTATGGGGGCCATCTAAAATCTGACAGGAGTAGTCGAGGATCGGTCGTATCATGGACTTGTAAATGCGTATTAATATAGATCGGTCTGCTCCACATCCCCGCCCGGCCAGGCATTTAAGAATAGACATTCGCTTAGCCGTCTTTCCTTTAATGTACTGGACGTGCTTCGCTAAGTTCAGTCTCGAGTCTAATATCACCCCCAGAAACTTCACATCATCAGAATATGCCACAGGTTGATCGTATACCTTCAATTCAGGTATGTTCATTAATTCCCTTTCTTTCATGAATCTTCGAAAGATAATAGCATTGCATTTTTGGGGCGAAAAAACGAATCCCCATCGATCTGTCCATTCAGTCACGCGGTCCAACGCCGTTTGCATCATCTCGATCAGTGGTAGGATTCTCCGTCCTCGCACCCACATGGAACAATCATCGGCATACAATGCACATGAAACATTTC
Source organism: Chirona hameri (assembly GCA_036785665.1). Lineage (NCBI taxonomy): Eukaryota > Metazoa > Arthropoda > Thecostraca > Balanomorpha > Balanidae > Chirona > Chirona hameri. Next base: position 58,163 of record JAXIVJ010000262.1, on the reverse strand, counting down.
TGGGGACGTCGCTGAAAATGTCATTGATCATAATATTAAATAGGATAGGGGAAATGACTCCTCCCTGTACCAATCCATTCTCTTGATGATAATTGTTCGACAGTTTCCCGCTCCTCACCTGAAATGTTCTATTCTCCAAACAGGACCCGACAAAATACATTAGTCGTCCTCTGAAACCAAGGTTATGCATTCGATGTAGTATGGCCATCTTTGACGTAAGGTTATAGGCGCTTTTTAAATCAAGGAAGACTGCCAGGGTATACTTATGATAGAAAAATCCTCTCCTCACCTCAGATTCCAACCGAGTTAGATGGTCCGCCGTGCACCTTCCCTTCCGAAAAGCGCACTGGACGGTTGATAACATGTTATTTTGTTCAATGAACCATGATAAACGCTTTGCCACCATCCTTTCCATTAATTTACTAAAGCATGAGGTAAGTTGAATAGGTCTGTACGATCCAGGACTTTCTCTTGGTTTCCCGGGTTTCAAAATTGGAATAATTATAGAATGTTTCCATTCGTCCGGAATCTTTTCTGCACACCATATACAATTGATCATATTTAAAACCTTCTGTAACTGTGATTCATTTAAATGCTTAAAGAACGCATAATGTATGATGTCAGGTCCGATCGAGGTGTTCCCGCATTTCGACACGGACTCCTGTAGCTCTCTCATCGAGAAAATATCGTTGTAGACCTCATGGTTAGGTGATACAAATGACGGCATTTGCTCTGTCATTTCTCTTTCTCGTTCTCTGAAACTTGGTCGGTAATGTAAGGAAGAGGATATGTCAGAGAAAAACTGCCCCAGAATATTTGAAACCTCAAAGGGATCATCGATCGTATTTCCTGCGACATGTAATACTGGCAGCGGCCTCTGGTATCTTTCCTTCCGTGTAAACTTTCGAATAATTCCCCAGAGCTGGTGTAATGGAGTACTAACATTGAACATGTGTAACAACTTCTCCCACGACTCCTTTTTGGCCTTGCGAATTGTTCTCCTCGCCTTCGCTTTGGCCTCCTTATATTCTAATAAATGTAAGTTTCGTTGGCTACGTCTAAAGCGATTGAGAGCACGTTTCCTGTTGCGTATAGCTTCCTTGCATTCGTCGGTCCACCACGGGCAGCAATATTTCGCAGGTCCCTTTTTCTGAGGAATAGTTTCCCGTGCAGCAGTTAATAGTGTCTCAACCATAGCTCCATAATTATTCTCCATGTCATTCGCATCAGTAAAGTTTAAGTCACATTTGTTGGCAAATTCTGTCCAGTTTGCCTTGTTTATGTTCCATCCTTTGAACTCATCACTTCGTGTTTCGGTATTCCCCGTTCCAACCCTATCGTATGTAATATATATAGGGCAGTGATCGCTAGAGTGGAGGTCGGTGTCAGTACGCCAGTGCATATATTGTCCCACATCACTGGTTGTTACCGTAATATCTATATGCGACCATAGGCCAGTATATTCATCCATCCGAGTTGGACAACCATCGTTTAGCAGATTCAAGGCGTTCTGCCGTATCACCCTTTCCCAGGTGTTCCCTCGAGTGTCACAACGGTCTGAACCCCACATCAGATGTCGGCTGTTTGCATCCGTGCAGATAATAAATGGTTGCGGTAATTGAGTGACCAAGTTGTCAAGGTCGGCCACTGTCACAGTTTCGTTGGGCGGCAGGTAGAGGGAGCACACACATACACGGCTGCGACCCATTCTCACTGAACTGGCTACAGCCTGCAGGGTTGTAGTGAAGGGAATCTGAAAATGAGGAAGATTGTTTGAAACATAAATGCAAACTCCTCCTTGTCGTCTGTTGGTATTTGAGTATCCATTGTAAAGTGTGTAGTTGTGCAGGCGGAAGTCATAGTCATCAGTAGCAAGGAAATGTGTTTCCTGTAAACACACCACATCGTGTTCTCGTTCAATCAGCAATGGTTTAATTTCTGGCCACTTGGATATTAAACCGCGACAATTCCATTGCATAATTTTAAAACTCATTTGCTTCTTAAAAGTTCACTTTTTATTGATGTCCTATGCTTGCTGATCTGCAATGGTTTCATCAGTAAGCAGACATAAAGAACAGGCAGACATTTGACAACTCCCATCCCCAATGAACAATGAGCAGCCTGCAAGTCTGCTTGTAACTTGTGAATAGTCAAGCACAGCATTAACAGCACCACCAATTCTCATTCCACAATGTCTCACCTCACCTCCATTGCACACATTACAATCAGCAGACCAAGGTAAGTCAAAGTGCTCCTAACAATAGTAAGAAAAACCACCTCCCACAAATAAATATTACCAATGTCCTTTTTTACCAAGAATGGTACAATACCATTCACACACTTAACCATTGTGTCCAAAACAAAATAGTAAGAAACACATTCTGAGTTCATATCACACATATACATCATCAGCTTCACAACATCACTGACAAAATAATGTGGTGCAAACAAATAATGTTGTAAATCACAAACATAGTCAATAATAAGAAAACTATGTTCACAAGTAATAAAACATAAGGAAGAAGAATGCTGTATCAGCTTGGAAAACAGTAAAAAGAAAATACAAACAAAAACATAACAAAACAGTTATAAATGTACTTGCACATTCTTCATCTTACACTGTTCACTACAGCAAACAAAAAAACTAGCCTACTTCCTTCAGATCTTTCCATGATTTTTTGCGTACCATTTTGTTCCCTGTCCTTTCAGGCAGTCTGCTTGCCCTGGTAATCATGGGTGAAGGAGTAATGTCATTGTCGTCTGTGGTCACAGATGACTGTGCTTTGTCTCTGATTTTTCCTTGTCCTTTCCCCACTCCTACTACCTGCCATTCATCTGTCTGATCTTTGTTTCGCTCCTGATCCATGTCAGTCTCAGTCATCTCACCATCACAAGTCTCAATGTTTACACATTCATCAGCTGTTCCTTCCTGTGTTTCCTGGTTCTTTCTACCTATACTTGTGCCTGCATCGTCAAACTCAACAGTCTTTGGAATGTCATCAACAGTTTGTTTTTTTAACAGTTGTTGTATCAGTGTCACCAGCTCTCCTACTTTTTGCTCAAGTTTCCCCACTTTTTCTTTCAACTCCTCCTCCTGTTTGTTGGCAGCACTGGGGGTGCGGACTGTGGCAGCATACGCTCGAAGGACAGGAGGTTCATACTGTGTGTCATACTGCTTCCTAGCCTGTGCAAATGAAATCTCCTGCTCCACCTTGATTTTACATATTTCTTTTTCTTTTACCCACACCTCACACTCACGGGCCAGGCAGGAGTGTCCTGTCTTTTTACAGTTCACACAGAGTTGTGAACAGTCCCCCTCATGTTTGTCCTTTCCACATCGCAGACAGATCCGATCACTCCGACACCTCTCCTCGTGATGACCAAATCTGCCGCATCTGTAACACATCATCAGGTTTGGGACATACTGTTGGACATGATAGGTCACATAGTCAAGTTGTAGTTTGGCTGGGCAAGATGGCTTGTCAAAGGTCAAAAGGATAGTAGGTGTGTTTTCTGCCTTCCCATCCACTCTCCGAGTGAACTTCCTTGCACCCACAACCCCAAAGTCTCAGCCATCCTACAACCTCATCTTCACTCAAGTCCATCAGATCATAAGCCCGGATGGTACCCCGGGATGTGTTTAGTTTCTCATCACGAGTGATCTCGCATTCCTCATTTGCAAATTTCTGTGCTTTGAGAAATTTGTCAGTTTGAGCCACATTTTTTGTTTTGATCAGTAGGGTGCCGTCCCCCAGGAAGTTTGCTTTCTCTAACCTTTCCGATGCACCCAGTACTCCTCTGATACCTGTCTGCACCCATGGCCAACCTTTTGTTTTGAACGGTTTTCCTGAGGTAAGTTTTACCCTAAGATACGTACCAGTGTTTTCATCCTCTGCTCGCTCGAAAAATGATTCATCAGGTCTAACCCGCTTGCCGGGTCGTTGATAACCCATCACTACATTACCGTGCCACGAAGGGAGAAGCTCCTCAGCAGCAGTGTCCAGAGAAGAAAGGACTTAAATGAAGATGAAAATAACAAAAACAATCTTGAAGTGCTTCCTTACCAACGAAAATCAAAAAACAAAACTTGCAATGCCACGTCACCAAAGGCAAATACTCTTGACCATCGGCCACGTGTTCACAGCTCGAAATCCGACGCACGAATGCTGTGCCAATAACAAGAGGTGTGCGTGCGTCAGTCAAATATCGCTAAAGCGCCAAACTTGTATAGGATCGGAGCTGCAGATTGTGTTCATGGCGCGCAATCTCGTGATGACGTATGGAGTAGTGGGTGGAGCCTAATCTCTGCGGCCGGCCGCCCGACCGCAGAGACCCGTGAACAGGGCTCTGGTCACATAAGGTCAAAATGTGAAATTGATAAACCTTAATAGAAAAGGAATGTGTCTAGACCAGTTTTGTCTCAGAAATACAGTGCTGGCATTTATTTGTTTTTATCTGGTCACTAAAAAACGAAAAAAAACGCAATTTCAAAATATGACTTCATTAGTTACTCATACCTGGGGGAGCAATAAGTCAGTCAAAAATAAAGATATTGCTTTTAAATTTGGTTCATACGAGGATGTATGAATGGGTGTACCGAGTATGTCCCAATCGCAGCCGACACAGCACTACCTCCTCTCGTCGGTTTGGTCGTTTGCTGGTGGACCAGCTCTCAGCACGATCTTTAATCCTCTTTAAAGCAGTACCAGGGTTATAGTCAATCCATAATTGGTTAAACAACTCACGGACCGATTTATGCAAGGTGGGACAGAATTCTTTCATCCCCATCTGGATCCCGCATACAACATTCAAGCCTATAGCCGCTTTCGCTTTTACGTCAGCGATCTCATTTCCAGTTATATTACTGTGTCCTGGGATCCATAGGATAACAAGCAAGTGTCCCTTTTCCATAAGATGATGGACATAGTCAAGGATATCGGTCACGATAGGGTTGTTGGATGAGGAATGTCTTAAGGCCGTTACAACGGATAGTGAGTCCGTGCACATCACGCATTTCTTGAGGTGATTGTTTTCTACATATGTCATAGCCCGAAGTATAGCGGTCGCCTCCGCGGTAAAAATTGAACAATGCCCCGGAAGTTTAAATTGTTGAAACCTGTCACCGTGCACGTATGCACAACCAACACCATCAGGATTTTTTGCGCCATCGGAGTAAATAAAAGAAAAATCAGAATATTTCTGTCGAACCTCGTTAAAGTCGCATTGAATTTGTATCTCGTCCAGTGAACCTTTTCTCTTATCAGTAAGTTTCAATATTTCACATCTGCGAATCCTCCAGGGTGGAACAGAGCTTCCTTTACAGGTTATTGCTGCGGGTAGAACAAAACCAGTCTCCTCGGACATTTGATTAAGCCTCTCGTACAGCGGAAATCCAGAAATCCTCTTCATATATCCTGTCTCAACATTATGTAAGGCCATTTCACCCGTGATGAGTTTCACACAAGGATGATCTGCTCGACTCTTTATTTTCATACAATATCTCAGGGTTAAATCGCATCGGCGAAGCCTCAGAGGAAGTACATCCGTTTCTACCAGCAGAGGCAATATCGGAGACGTTCTCAGTGCCCCAGTCGCTATTCTGAGGCATTGGTTCTGTATTGGGTCGAGCGACTCCACTACCTTGTTATGGGGGCCATCTAAAATCTGACAGGAGTAGTCGAGGATCGGTCGTATCATGGACTTGTAAATGCGTATTAATATAGATCGGTCTGCTCCACATCCCCGCCCGGCCAGGCATTTAAGAATAGACATTCGCTTAGCCGTCTTTCCTTTAATGTACTGGACGTGCTTCGCTAAGTTCAGTCTCGAGTCTAATATCACCCCCAGAAACTTCACATCATCAGAATATGCCACAGGTTGATCGTATACCTTCAATTCAGGTATGTTCATTAATTCCCTTTCTTTCATGAATCTTCGAAAGATAATAGCATTGCATTTTTGGGGCGAAAAAACGAATCCCCATCGATCTGTCCATTCAGTCACGCGGTCCAACGCCGTTTGCATTAATGTGGTTATGTCTAAATGTGGTTTTTCAACATATCTTCCAGTTTTTTTAAAATGTTTAAAATGTTGATTTTGAGGGCATTTTTTTACAAATAATTTTTGGGGTCAAACACCGAAATTTTTCACAAATCCGAGATAGCCATTTTGTAGCCCTTGACATTTGCAATCTTTTCGCGTTTTTTGTATTGCATTTTGCTTCAAATATGGCATTTGTAAGTTCTGCTAAAGTTTAGCTGATTTTTGTGTCAAACTCGTGTGCAGTGACGTCAACAAATTAGTTATATTTATAAAATTTTCGACGAACTTTCTTCATTTTTGCAGATGTATAATTGATGTAGGAGAAGGTACTTGAAGTTTCACGTTGATCGCGCTATTCATATGGGCGAAAAACGTCCCCCCCCCCCCCCCCAGCCAATGGCGGGTTAAAAGGCGTCTCCACAAACACCTGACGGGTGCGGAATGCGAACGAGTTCTGCTGTTGAACTTGAGACATGCATGTACGTGTGTGAGTTGATGTGTGTGTTTGTTATTGTATGTGCATGTCAGTTACCTACCACCCCTACTACCCATGACTCGGCAGGAACAACCGGTATGATACTGGATGCTCTTACAAACAATACAATACACCCACACACACACCCACACACCCACCCACCCACATACCCACATACCCACTTACCCACATACACCCACACTGCCATACAGTAGGAAGCTGCAAACAAGAGAATGCGACGAGAACATTTTATTTTATTTGATAATAATGAACATTTCAAATATGGTTATGGACAAATGATCATTAAGTTGCCATTTTAAAAATAAAACTCTCAGTTTCCCAGTCCAAGAACAGTTATGCCATGAACTTGGCAGCTGGACCTTGAAAGAAAATGTGAATACTCACTCATCGAATTTCACCTGGACTGTATCACCTCTTCCCGCATCGATGACCGATGCCTGTGAGAAGAGAGGATCTCAATCAGACACGACTCTGTTGCTGCTTTATCAGAGTAGAATCAGGTGAAAGGCAGATTAGGGTAGACTGACATCAGGAATGAGACGAGGACACACCTGATAGCAATGGGACCAGCTATAGCCCTACAGGAGTGTAATAGCACAAGGACAAACTAGACACAAACTAACAAAGCCAAATACATAAATGGAAGAGTACAAAGACATCACATGGACAGAGTGCATACAACAAAGAGGAGGTCAAATGGAAGATCAATTTAACCACAGAACACGACATACCTTAAAATTATCGATCATGAAGAAAAGTAGCTCCAGTGAGGCAGCATTGATACAAGTTAGGAAACACAGGACAGGCATAAGTGATACAATGGTGATAGAGATATGCTGCAGGAATAGAGGTGGGATGCTTTTACTTAAATATTTTGCTTGGCACAACACTTTTGAAGCATTTGAACATGTACATTACATAAAATTAAGAAGCACTAGCATCACAATTGAATTGGCTCGCCGCCCCGTGGTCGCTGCTCGGGGGAGGGGGGGGGGGGTCTCCTGGCTGGAGACTGGGTGTGGAGCTCATCGAGTAGTGAGTACTCGCCGCCCCGTGGTCGCTGCTCGGGGGAGGGGGGGGGGGGGTCTCCTGGCTGGAGACTGGGTGTGGAGCTCATCGAGTAGTGGGTACTCGCCGCCCTGTGGTCGCTGCTCGGGGGAGGGTCTCCTGGCTGGAGACTGGGTGTGGAGCTCATCGAGTAGTGGGTACTCGCCGCCCCGTGGTCGCTGCTCGGGGGAGGGTCTCCTGGCTGGAGACTGGGTGTGGAGCTCATCGAGTAGTGGGTACTCGCCGCCCCGTGGTCGCTGCTCGGGGGAGGGTCTCCTGGCTGGAGACTGGGTGTGGAGCTCATCGAGTAGTGGGTACTCGCCGCCCCGTGGTCGCTGCGGGGGGGGGGGGGTCTCCTGGCTGGAGACTGGGTGTGGAGCTCATCGAGTAGTGGGTACTCGCCGCCCCGTGGTCGCTGCTCGGGGGAGGGTCTCCTGGCTGGAGACTGGGTGTGGAGCTCATCGAGTAGTGGGTACTCGCCGCCCCGTGGTCGCTGCTCGGGGGAGGGTCTCCTGGCTGGAGACTGGGTGTGGAGCTCATCGAGTAGTGAGTACTCGCCGCCCCGTGGTCGCTGCTCGGGGGGGGGGGGTCTCCTGGCTGGAGACTGGGTGTGGAGCTCATCGAGTAGTGAGTACTCGGCCCCGCCCCGTGGTCGCTGCTCGGGGGGGGGGGGTCTCCTGGCTGGAGACTGGGTGTGGAGCTCATCGAGTAGTGGGTACTCGCCGCCCCGTGGTCGCTGCTCGGGGGGGGGGTCTCCTGGCTGGAGACTGGGTGTGGAGCTCATCGAGTAGTGGGTACTCGCCGCCCCGTGGTCGCTGCTCGGGGGGGGGGGGGTCTCCTGGCTGGAGACTGGGTGTGGAGCTCATCGAGTAGTGGGTACTCGCCGCCCCGTGGTCGCTGCTCGGGGGGAGGGTCTCCTGGCTGGAGACTGGGTGTGGAGCTCATCGAGTAGTGAGTACTTGCCGCCCCGTGGTCGCTGCTCGGGGGAGGGGGGGGGGGGGTCTCCTGGCTGGAGACTGGGTGTGGAGCTCATCGAGTAGTGGGTACTCGCCGCCCCGTGGTCGCTGCTCGGGGGGGGGGGGGGAGGGTCTCCTGGCTGGAGACTGGGTGTGGAGCTCATCGAGTAGTGGGTACTCGCCGCCCCGTGGTCGCTGCTCGGGGGGAGGGTCTCCTGGCTGGAGACTGGGTGTGGAGCTCATCGAGTAGTGAGTACTCGCCGCCCCGTGGTCGCTGCTTGGGGGGGGGGGGGGTCTCCTGGCTGGAGACTGGGTGTGGAGCTCATCGAGTAGTGGGTACTCGCCGCCCCGTGGTCGCTGCTCGGGGGAGGGTCTCCTGGCTGGAGACTGGGTGTGGAGCTCATCGAGTAGTGGGTACTCGCCGCCCCGTGGTCGCTGCTCGGGGGGGGGGGGGGGGGTCTCCTGGCTGGAGACTGGGTGTGGAGCTCATCGAGTAGTGTGTACTCGCCGCCCCGTGGTCGCTGCTCGGGGGGGGGGGGGTCTTCTGGCTGGAGACTGGGTGTGGAGCTCATCGAGTAGTGGGTACTCGCCGCCCCGTGGTCGCTGCTCGGGGGGGGGGGTCTCCTGGCTGGAGACTGGGTGTGGAGCTCATCGAGTAGTGGGTACTCGCCGCCCCGTGGTCGCTGCTCGGGGGGGGGGAGGGTCTCCTGGCTGGAGACTGGGTGTGGAGCTCATCGAGTAGTGGGTACTCGCCGCCCCGTGGTCGCTGCTCGGGGGAGGGGGGGGGGGGGTCTCCTGGCTGGAGACTGGGTGTGGAGCTCATCGAGTAGTGGGTACTCGCCGCCCCGTGGTCGCTGCTCGGGGGAGGGGGGGGGGGGGTCTCCTGGCTGGAGACTGGGTGTGGAGCTCATCGAGTAGTGAGTACTCGCCGCCCCGTGGTCGCTGCTCGGGGGAGGGGGGGGGGGGGGGTCTCCTGGCTGGAGACTGGGTGTGGAGCTCATCGAGTAGTGGGTACTCGCCGCCCCGTGGTCGCTGCTCGGGGGAGGGTCTCCTGGCTGGAGACTGGGTGTGGAGCTCATCGAGTAGTGGGTACTCGCCGCCCCGTGGTCGCTGCTCGGGGGAGGGTCTCCTGGCTGGAGACTGGGTGTGGAGCTCATCGAGTAGTGGGTACTCGCCGCCCCGTGGTCGCTGCTCGGGGGGAGGGTCTCCTGGCTGGAGACTGGGTGTGGAGCTCATCGAGTAGTGGGTACTCGCCGCCCCGTGGTCGCTGCGGGGGGGGTCTCCTGGCTGGAGACTGGGTGTGGAGCTCATCGAGTAGTGGGTACTCGCCGCCCCGTGGTCGCTGCTCGGGGGAGGGTCTCCTGGCTGGAGACTGGGTGTGGAACTCATCGAGTAGTGGGTACTCGCCGCCCCGTGGTCGCTGCTCGGGGGAGGGTCTCCTGGCTGGAGACTGGGTGTGGAACTCATCGAGTAGTGAGTACTCGCCGCCCCGTGGTCGCTGCTCGGGGGGAGGGTCTCCTGGCTGGAGACTGGGTGTGGAGCTCATCGAGTAGTGGGTACTCGCCGCCCCGTGGTCGCTGCTCGGGGGAGGGTCTCCTGGCTGGAGACTGGGTGTGGAGCTCATCGAGTAGTGGGTACTCGCCGCCCCGTGGTCGCTGCTCGGGGGAGGGTCTCCTGGCTGGAGACTGGGTGTGGAGCTCATCGAGTAGTGGGTACTCGCCGCCCCGTGGTCGCTGCTCGGGGGAGGGTCTCCTGGCTGGAGACTGGGTGTGGAGCTCATCGAGTAGTGAGTACTCGCCGCCCCGTGGTCGCTGCTCGGGGGGGGGGGGTCTCCTGGCTGGAGACTGGGTGTGGAGCTCATCGAGTAGTGAGTACTCGGCCCCGCCCCGTGGTCGCTGCTCGGGGGGGGGGGGGGGGGTCTCCTGGCTGGAGACTGGGTGTGAAGACGGGGATAGTTTTGGTCGATTTAAAATGTGGTAGTTGCTCGTGTTTGAGACACTCTTGGTTTGAGTTTTGTCTTCTGTGTCCACTGAATGATAGATCAGGTATTTGGGGTGTATTTTTCGAATGATTCATGTCATGATGTATGTTCAGAGTTGGGTGCATTGATCTAGAGATCAATAACATAGATATTATTTTCTAGCATGTTTTGTTGTTGCTTAGGTTTCAGTATTGCATCAATTACATCTGTTTATTGGCAATGCATTAAAATGACTGACTGGTATCTGTTGTTTTGTTCCAGTGCACATCTACAGAATGCACACAAGGAGTTCCAAAAGGCCTGTGGTGCAGCAATATGTAAATTCATACCTGAAAAGAGCAGCTTGTTCCTTATGGTATGTATGCAATGCACCGGCACTTTCAGCGATGGAATGTTACTTTCTCGAATGTGTTGTGACGTTGCATTGATCGGAATGGTTGTATTACTTCAAAATGTATAGCTTATTGCCAGCGTCATGACAGCCAACGGCATACTCATCAGTAATCCTTTTATTGATTCTCGGTACGCGTATTATGGTAAGTTAACTTCGTTTTTTTTTCTAACCGCCACCTATTAATAGGTGACCAGGAGTGCCCCCGCCCTCGATCCCAACGACGCACGACACCTTAAGTTAACACCAGAGAACAAAAGAGAAAATGTCGCGGCACTCCCAGCTAGGAAATGGAAACAAAAATAAAAAAAGCATATGAAGAGAGGTAGTTTGGGTGTTAGGATGTGGTGATATAAAAGAAGGCGAAAAGTAGTCATTGTTGAAAACAGCAAATGACTGTCCCCCAACTACGACGCAGGATATCATCCTCACTCATCCTCATCCAGGACAGGATGAGGATGGATTCATTAACTGTTAGTAAAGGGGATATCATTCATACAGGGCAGAGGACAGAGGCTGGTCAATTTGCAGGCGTTTCTTGCTGGTGCTTCGTGGACCCCACTCAACTAAGCATAGCTTGTTGCCAAGTAGGGACCCCGAAGCCAGCGACATTGAATGGGTGACCCTACCAGCTACCTATGATCTACTTATATGAAACTCATGAAAAGAAAACACATTTGACTAACTTGGACTATGTATATATATGTATGATACCATCAACCATGTATGCATATGCATATGCACACATACATGATACCATCAATAATTATATATACTATTATGTTCTTGTATTATTATGTATACTATTATGTTGTTCTACAAATGTATTTGAGTAGTGGTCTAAGGGAATACAATGAAACTAATGAAGATTCTGAAGGAAGTACTCCTTAGTGATTGTCTTCTTCCGAAATTTAGATAAGTCATAAACATCATTACTCACATTCTACTCAGCCCGACACTGATTCTGCAGCAGGTAGGATTTCACATTTGACTTCAGTGTTGATAATTTCATATTATTTGCTAAGTTACATGGCTGTTGTAGTGAGTTCCATGTCTCTGGATGAGCGTATTGTTGTCTCTGGACCACCGTTGATGAGCGTATTGTTGCACATTTTGACTCTGAGTAACTGATGCCTCCTGAAACAGAGCATGCACTCCCAGACGTACCGAGTGTCCGGTGTCGATCTGGCCAGCCGGCTCGCCTGGCTCCACCCTCGCCCCTACCCTACCCCGGCCGGTCAGACCGCCTCACCCCTGCTGCCATTCCGCACAGGGTCGGACGCCAGCAGTGAAGAACCGGGCCAGTATCCTGTCCGAGATGCACCTCCGAGGCCTGAAGCAGAAGGCGCTGCTGCTCTCTCGCACGCAGGAGGCCTCGCGGCACCTGGAGACCACCAAGGCCCAGTCCCGCAACGTGTGAGTGGCCGGCGGGCTGTGTGGTGCTAGACTCGGGGCACGGATCGCACGGGCCCGGACGGGGTTACATGGCGGCCAGCTGCACGTGCAGAATTATTTGCATCTGTTTGTTTCGTCCAATGCTTTTTGATTGTTGTGGCCTTGCTGCACTGGCCTGCGGGTTAATCGCCGTTGCTAGTGGCCTGGAGTTCCACCGACCGGCACTAGTCACTGCCGGTCGATGAACAGTTGCTCTCGTGTGTGTCCGCTTGTCTCTGTGATGCCGGTGAATTGTACGTGTCGGGTGTTATTTCGCCGGGTCAGTTGTCTGTGGTAGACGGCGTGGCACGGCAGTCAGTGTGACTGCCATGTGTTGAAGACTTCGCTGTGGCTCACCTGGGATGTTTTTCTTGTTTGCGACCTGACCTGACCTGACCTGACCTGACCTGACCTGACCTGACAGGTACACGGAGGAGTTCTCGGTGGTGGAGGACCTGATGGGTCTGGCGATCGGCGCGCATGGGGCCAACATCCAGCAGGCCCGCCGGCTGGAGGGAATCACCAACATAGAGCTGGAGGAGAAGACGTGCATCTTCAGGATCTACGGCGAGTCGCAGGAGGCGGTGAAGAAGGCGCGCACTATCCTGGAGTACAGCGAGGTGTCGATCCAGGTGCCCCGCATGCTGGTCGGCAAGGTGATCGGGAAGAACGGCCGGATCGTCCAGGAGATAGTCGACAAGAGCGGCGTGGTGAGTAACGCACCAGTCAGGCCGGGACGCTGTGTCACCTGTGTGGGGGCCACTCTGTGGAGCGTCCGGCTTTGTCGTGCATTCGTTACGCTAGTCCCATGGAGCGATATTTCATGTATGGCAACTGGAATGTCATTCATGTGATTTGCAATGTTAACCCTCACCCTACGGGGGGGGGGGGGCTGACAGCCCCCCCCCCCCCGAGGTGTTTCTTGAGTAACTTTCTACACATAGGGCGCATCTTGCTGAAATTTTCAGCAGCTGAGTTTACAACAATTATACGTATGCTGTACAAATGTCATTGAAATTGGTTGAATGGTTTGGGAGATAATGATGTTTTGATGACGTCATGTCGGTGGAAAAACGATAAATGTTTGAAAAATCGTAGAAAGCAGAGTTTTATTGCAAATTGCAAACGCAATTCAGCAAAGATAGAAAATTCCATACTCTTTCAAATAACAATCTCGGATTCCAGAAATGTTGGCTTTTTGACCCCCAAAAATAAAAATAAAAACTCTTTTTTTTGGAAAAATCGCCACAAAATCAAAAATTTCAAAGATGTTAGAAAAAACTGAATATATGAAAGAGAACTGAGTATGTACAATATCAAAGCCAAATTTCAAAGCAATATCTCTATTTTTGACCGAGTGATGGCTCCCCAAGTGTCAGGATCTCATGACGTCATTTTTTTAATAACTTTTTGGGACTTTTTTTGACAAGATACAAACAAATAATTACCTTTTCTGTTTTTTTTTTCTGAGACAAAACTGGTTTAGGAACATGCCTTTTTATTTACATTTATCAATTTCTAATTTTGAGGTTTTCTGACAGCAAAATCGCTGTTCTGGACGTGGTCGACCGAGGTCATTCACTTGACCTGGAAGGTCACCCGTTGACCTGAAACCTAAAAATCGCATACTGTTAGATTCCTCTCATGACGGGCAACATGCTGGTTCTTACCGCATTGCTCTAAGTCGCTTGGTTTGGAAGTTACCGGGGGGCCCTGTCATCCCCCCCCCCCCCCGTAGGGCGAAGGTGAAAAAAGCTCCCGTAGGGCGAGAGTTAATACAATGAGTATCTTATGTCGTGTGAAGGCACTTCCAAAATTGTTTGGTTCGTTTGGTATAATGAATGACACCCTGACAGCTAACTGAGCACTAATTGGCTCATTTGCTGTGCCACTGCCCGCCTACGCTGCGTCTGTCCGCGTCTGGCCTCTGTCTGACCACTCCGTCCCATCCCCACCTTCCAGGTGCGGATCAAGATCGAGGGTGAGAACGAGCCGAACCCGACCACGGAGCGCGAGGAGGGCCTCGTTCCGTTCGTGTTCGTCGGCACCATGGAGTCGATTGAGATGGCGCGCGTGCTGCTCGAGTACCACCTGGCCCACCTGCACGAGGTGGAGCTGCTGCGTCAGGAGAAGCTGGATATTGACCAGCAGCTGCGCACCATGACGGGTCCTGCCGGGGGCGCGCCGTACCCGCCCCGGGGCCGCGGCGAGCGCAACTACAGCGGCGAGGACGGCGGCGGAGGCGGCGGCCGGGGCCGCGGCGGACCGCCCTACCGGGGCCGGGGACGCGGCCGCGGCCGAGGCGGCGGATACGACGCCAGGGACGGACGCGAAGGCAGGGATGGACGCGACGCCAGGGACGGACGCGACGCCAGGGACGGACGCGAAGCCAGGGACGGACGCGACGCCAGGGACGGACGCGAAGCCAAGGACGGACGCGAAGCCAAGGACGGACGCGAAGCCAAGGACGGGCGCGAAGCCAAGGACGGACGCGAAGCCAAGGACGGACGCGAAGCTAAGGACGGACGCGAAGCCAAGGACGGACGCGAAGCCAAGGACGGACGCGACGGAAAGGAGTTCAGAGACAACAGGGAGCCCAGGTGGGTGACGGACGGACGGCGGCTCGTTGACTATGAGGGTCGTGTGGTGAGACCTATGAGGTATTTGCAGTGCACGGTTGTGGTGTTGTTTCGGTGGCTTACCTCTGCAGACAGCGTATGGGAGCTCCTCAGGGGCGAGTGACTTCCGTCGCCGATATTATAACACGGTACAAGCCGGCCTGTCTTGCAGCTGCTGCTGTCTTTGTTTCTATTGCTGTCTCTATCGGACCATATTCTGTCGCTGCCCGTCTACTGCTTGTAGCCCGTGTCGGAACTGCTCTGACCCGCGTCTCTCTCCTGGCAGATACAACGGGCACGCCGAGGGCGAGAGGAACGGGAACGGTGAGGGCGGCGGCGGTGGCCGGCCGGCCGGCCGTGGTGACCGGCGCCGGGGCGAGCCGCGCGGCGGTCGCAAGTAGCCGACGCCGCCCCGCCCTCCGCTCTGCCGCCTCCGCCCTCCACGTGCGCGCCTCCGTCTGCCCCGAGCCGGGTCGACCAGCGGACCCGGCGCTCCGACCTAGAACCCCGGACTGGATCGCACCCGGACCCGACCTGTGACCGCCGCCAACACCGGACAGAGAGAGAAAGAGAGAGGAGACTCGGACGCCGAGAGACCACGGAGACTCACACAGATATACTGAGAGAGAGAGATGTAGAGAGATAGCGAGAGTGAGCGCCCCGAGCCCCGCCGGCCCGCCCCCTGTACTTAGCCACGCTTCATGGGCATCGGGTGTGTCGATTTGACGGGCATACCAACACACAAGCATACACACAGACACACACACACATACACACACCTCCACACACCTCCAGACACGTCCACGGATACACAGGCACGCGTACTCATCCGTGGATCTTCTTACTATACACGCTTACACAAGTGTCCCAAAATTTGGCGATTTGTGTGGGAAATGATACCCAAATGTTAATAATTTTCCACTCTCACTCTCCATTTTAGGAGTGATTTTTTCCACTCCCAATTTATGAATTGTGATATTGATTGAGATCAATATTGACTTAATATTAATATGAATAAATATTAATTATTTCCAAAACTACTGCTTTTTCAGATTAAAAACAGAAATCATATTGTACAATTTTCTACATAATTTTCCACTCTCATGGTCTATTTTTTGCTCGAATTTTCCACTCTGACACCCAATCAAAAATGAAATTTTGGGGCACTGCTCCACAACTACGCAGCCTTCTCACTTGTGGCTCGTTACACTTGCAATTTTGGCCCAAGAACGCATACATTCTATCCCACAGGGACCGATCGGATCCGTTGATGTGCCGGAGTGAACGCAGGCTGTTAAATGCCAACCCTGCGGCGCGTCGTCCCGTCAGCGTGGAGCCCGCGGCGCTGAGCAGTTCTTGTGCGAGGACTTGCCGCGAGTTTGATTAACTCGATTTCTGCTTTGGATCTCCCAGAGTCTCGCTGGAGTCACCAAAGATTTCGCATGTCATGGTGAAAGCTTCCCTCCTGTTTTCTACGCGAATCTCGCCTGAAAGAATCTTAGGGAGAGCATCTCCCAGTCTCGAGTCTCGGTGGAGAACTCAAATATTCATCCCACACTCCGTGAATTACACAAACACACAGTTACATTACTCTCTTTTACACAAAAACACAGCCACAGATACACTGACACACAAACATACAGACCCATGCACATACCAATTGCGATTCGTTTTCTCTGTTCTTTGATTAGCCTTGTCTTGCATGCTGCTAGCCGTTTGTTGCGTTGTTGCGCAGTTGGCCTGCGTTCCACCCGTTTCGGACATCATTTGTGGCGAAGTTTGGCCGCGAGAGAGCCACCGGCCGGGCGGCGTCGTCCGGCCGACGCGCCGCCCGCCCACCTGCCCCGACCCGACCTGACCTGACCTGATCGGACCGCAGTCAGTCGAGTCAGAGAAAGAGCGAGACAGACTGACAGAGAGTGAAAAAGAGAGAGGAGAGACAGCGGCGGCCGCCGGCCCCGCGCCTACCGAGAACCAGCCCAGATCATGTCAGCCAGCGGCGGACCGTTGCGATTCTGTTCAGTTCGCCTTCGTGTCCTTCGATTTTCTAATAAAAAATTGTATATTGGTGGGTGTGTGTTGGAGGAGAGGTGCCGTGATGTTGTCGTGAGCGAGCTTCGCGGGCCGTGATTCAGTCACGCGGTAACCATGCACGACCATCCTTGGACGAAACCTCTCACCTCTGACGAAACAGAGGCGATGACAAGTCGAACGATGTGCGGATCACCTTTGAATGCTGGCGAACGTATTGCAATTGATTGAACGCCCATGTGACAGCCTCGTGATTGGACGTCCCTGTGCTAGCCTTAAGATCCATCGGCTTTAGGCTAGTAAGTTGTTTGTATTTTGGCTTCTGGACCAACCACCATATTCTCATGAGACCAAGGCTCTTACTGGACCTCTCGCCCCGTTCCGAGGGGTATTGGGGACCCTGACGACTTTTTCAGAGGCCTCGCCGAGGGATTTGAACCCCGATCCCTGTCACAGGTGAACCTAACCCTCGGAGCCGACCGCTCCGAGGCCCTGCAGCGATGGGGCCGCGGTTCGGACCGGTACCGGGCAGCAAACAGGCTGGCCCGTGCTGCTTTCCGGTCCGACAAGCGGCGCCACATCGGTGAACGTGTCACCGCGCGAGGGCGGGGTTCGGTTTGGCGCAGCGCGACATTGTGGGCAGTAAGAAGTGTGTTCTGCAGGTCACGCCGTCTGTATCGCCCGATGCCATGAACTCATTTTTTTGTGAATGTTGGTCCTAGTGTCGCCGCTGAACTTGAATCCCAAGACCCGCCCCCGGAGCTCCCTACTCGCCTCCCGAGAGTAGGGGCATGCGCACTCCATCTCTGGCCATCAGCCTCAGAACCCTCCACCAAATCATTTCCTCCATGCATAACTCACCTGCCCGCGGTCCCGACGGGCTTTGCATTCGGATTTTCAAACTATCGTTCAACTCTATCGGCCACATCATGCTTCATCTAGTAAATTCTTACATCGTATCCAATGATATCCCCGCCGTCTGGAAACACTTCCTCGTCTATCCTATCTATAAATCCGGAGATCCTACTAATCCTTCAAACTACCGACCCATATCACTACTTCCAGTCATTGCCAAAATAGTAGAGTGCACGGTCCAACGTCAGCTATACTATTACCTCAACTCCAACAAACTTCTATCTCCATCCCAGCACGGCTTCCGGTCCCGGCACTTCCGAGACGGCTCTCATTTGTCACGGACAGCATACTTTCGGCCACTGAACAAGGTCATGTCTCTTTCTTGTGCTTGATTGACCTGAGTAAATGTTTCGATGTCATCAATCATGATAAATTGTTAGAAAAACTTCACTTGCTGGGAGTTGACACAACCTGGTTCCAAAATTATCTTGGCGGTCACACTCAGCCGGCGACGCACAAGTCGTGCAGTATGCCGACGACACTCAGGTCATTGTTTCAGGCCTAAAATCTGCGATACCGAACCTTGTCTCTCGCCTGGAGCACTCTGTCGTGTCTCGGCGTTTATTTCCACTGGAACGGACTTAAAGTTAACGTTTCCAAATTTGAGTTTATCGCTTTCGGTTCCAAGCAAAATGTGTGCAATCTCCCAACTATCAATGTCTCTTACCGTGATACATGTCTGACGCCTAGCAACGAAGTGAAAAATCTCGGGTCTTATTTTTGACCGGCATCTGTCCTGGGACGCACATGTTCGAGCCCTCTCGCAGCGGTAAGTGCTGTGGTATCCTAATTGCCCTTTCCCACCTTCGTCATTACCTAATACCTTCCTCCCGAGACCCTTCCTGAAATTGTTACAGCCTTGGTCATCTCGCACATCCGCTAATGCCTTGCAGTATATGGGAACGGCACTGCCAAGCATCTTGCCGCTATCCAAAAGATTGTGAACTTCGCTGCCCGGGTCATCTCAGGCAAGAGTATAAAGCCCAGGCTACTATGCGTGATTTCCTGAAAATCACGTGCGTGTTATCCGTGTTGTCGGGATTTGCGTGACAGAGCAAGTTCAGCTGATAGTAAATGCATTGGGTGAGGAGCTACACTGGCACATCACGCAGATCCCGGATGAAACGTCAAGGAAACTCCGCAGACACGTCACTGGACGGAACGATGAAAAGTTCAAAATTCTGAACTTGTCGCGTTTTCCGAGATGGCGAGTTGCAGGGTTTTTATAATTTTGCTTGATTTTGCGTATTGTAGTCTATACTAAACCTAAACTTGAATTATTTGTGCTGAGTATCGTGGCGGAAGATGAATGAAGAAGCGTTTGAGCAAATTGTGAGTGTTGAAACTTGTGTTGAAGCTGGTAGATATTTATGCAGTGGTTTATCGATTAAACAAATGCAGTGGTTTATCCATTTCTTTGCGTGATTTGCTTGACCGGCAGATCCCGGACGTCAAGGAAGTTCTGCAAACACGGAGAACACGCGCGTGATTTCCTTGACAAATCACGCATAGTGTAGCCTGGGCTTAAATTTGATCTTGTGTCTGATGTGCGAGATGCACTCGGCTGGCTCGAATCCCCCAACTTTTCCACTATCAGTCCTTATGCCTTCTTCACAAAATCATCAGTGCCAGAGAACCTGAGTGCATCGCCCGCCAGATCTGTGCCAACCGAGACAATCCTGCTCATGCCCGCTCAACCCGACAGGATCATCTCCTACAGTTACCCGCTATCCGCACAGAGGCCGGGCGGCGTCGATTTATGTACAGGGTCCCACAGCAGATGAACGAGTTGCCAGCGGACTTTCGGGGCTTGAAGGGAGCGCACTTTAGAACAAGGCTGAAGGCTTACCTGCGTATCTCGGTGGCTCTTAATCCATGTGTTTTTAGTGTCATTTTAGCATTCATCCGTTTTTGTCATGTTTCTTATAGTCATGTCATAGTTGGCCTGTGTATGTCTGCGTTCGGTACGAGTGTGAATGTTTTAAATGCATGTCATTGTCCCATTTTACTGACGAGAGGGCCGTAATAGCCACAGTTGATGTGGATGGGCTTTAATAAAGTACTACTACTACTACTACTACTACTACTACTACTACTACTACTACAGGAAGCAAGTACCTTCCACCAGACTTGTCAATGATTCATATTTTTCATGAGTCGACTCAACAGTGATTCACGGACCATAATGAATGATTCTACAATTATTCATTCACTCAATATAAACACTGGTGAGTCGATTCAACATTGACTCACGGCTAATATGAATGACTCATGAATGATTAATTCACAATGACAATATGAATGACTCATGAATGATTCATTCACAATGATTCACAATGTGTATGCGTATCACTTGACCAATGCATGTTTAATTAATATATTAAGTAAATGCATTATGCAATAAATTAAACTGACTAGTAACCTTTTTAATCAGGCATCATTTGATTTAATTATATGAATCTATAGCTGAAATGCTGAAGCACCCAAGTAAGATCAGGGAGAACTGAGAAGCATCAGTAAAAGGTAGGTATATGTATTTTATATGTGTCGTGCGAAAAAGGTGTGTGTGCTGTGGTTTATGAACCAAAGTATGAGGTAGGTAAGTTGCCTTACCATTTACCTAAGGACTTAAGTACCTTACCGGCTCGGGCTGCTACCAGTACCAAGGTACCTAGTTAGGGCTGATTTAATAGTGACTTTGTGTCCACTGGACACAAAGCCTCACTTTCCTCACGCAGAGATGAATCACAGCTCATGACACATACCTCATTTAATTGGCCATTGAGCGCCTAGTGTGTCCAGTGAGTGTCCACAGGGCACAGATGCATGCCGACATTTTTTTTGGACAATTTGTGCTGTCCGACCAAAAAAGAATGATTCTTGAATGATTCAATCCGCCTATCTCCTCTGTGTGAATGATTCAATCAGTGACTCGCCGACAGGCGTGTGCATGAGGTGAATCGACTCATAAACGATTCATTCGAAATAAGAATGATTCATTCAAAAAGAGTGATTCCCAATGAATCATTGACAAGTCTACTTACTGTCCCAGATTGCCACCACAACCGTGTGGACTATCTCAGCGCAGTTCCTCTCATTGCGCAGCCTCCGTCTCAGACGAGCGTGGCGCGGCGTCCGACTCAGACGAGCGTGGCGCAGTTGTGTCGTGTATTTGTCGCACCGTGCGGCATCGGTCAGTAACGGGCGCGCCGCCGACCGGTCGGTCGGCTGTGGCCGGACAGTGGGACGAGGTAGATGTGAACCCCACTCTCCACCCGCAGCACTCCCTCTGACGCAGACCACGCCTCCCATCAGGCCGCACAGACAGACGCTCTGCCGCGGCCCATCAGTCCACACGCCACTACAAAGGCTCGCCACACACTCGCGACGCGTCTCGCAGCGTTAGATACACTACACACATGCACACGTGTTCACACATGTGCGGCCAAAAGCCAGGTAAAAAGTACAAATACACACTCGCTGAGGCCAGCGACTATCGCCCGTCAAATGTGAGACCAGAACACGTGGTGTGGTGGATTCCCACTCGCGAAAACTGAGTTACCAACGGACAGATCGTCATTAGATAGCGATCACACGTCCTCGATTCGGCCACGAAAATCCGCACACTTATCATCAGCGTGGCAGATAATATAACTACGCTTTTCAACTGACATTTTATCCGATAAAACCGCCGTATGAAAACAAAACAACTCGTCCACCAAACTTCTTAGGAACAATCAAACATGTCCGCTATTGCCGACGGCGTACATTTCAATCCCGAAACACGTCCTCCTTACGCCTGCGTAACCTATCCGCCAAATACACGCGGAGGAACAAATAAATAGCGTGTCTTCCCACCGAGCCACGTATCGCCAGTGGAGACATGTCGAGGCTGCGCCTGACAACCAAACACACAGTACGGCATCAGCACCGAGTTGAGGCCAGTCTAATGTCGGCCAGCGCGCCACATTGAGCAGCCCCGGGCCTGTATCAGACCGCGAGGCACGGGCGGCGGGCCGCTGGTCGGACCGGAGATCAGGAATGAGAACATGCGCGTGCGCGCGGCGACCGAGACACTATTGACACGAGTGGCAGTGACGGATTACAGTGGGACGGCGTGGCGGCGGCCGGCCGCCCTTCGGGAGACCAACGGAGCTGGGGGGGGGGGGGGGGGGCTGCTGAGGGGGCAGCTGAGCGGGGGAGGCGCCAGAGGAGAGGGGGCAGCGGAATCGGAGGACTGACACATGCTGCAACACCGGGGGTCGGCGGACCTTGGGTGCTGCAGAATCAGGCAGACCAGCGAAGACGCTGCACAGTCGGGAGCCGGACCGGGGACTGAGCATTGACGCCACAGCCGCTAGTCGCGCGGGGACTGGCCGTCTGTTGAAGTCCAGTTGGGACGGGCTGTCGGACTGCGGCGGCGGCGGCGGCGGAGACGGGCGGCCGTACCGTGTGTACGTATGGAGGTAGCGGAGTGCGAACTGACGACTGTCCGCTGTCGTCAGAGGCGGAGAAGGCGTCTTCTCTATCGGTGATGCCGTCACGACGGTGGCGCCAGCGGCGGCTGAAATGGGAAACAGGCAACAGTGACAAACGACCTGTCGACGTTTCACTTCTAAGCACTTTTAGCGATGAAGACGATATAATATAGAAAACAGATCAACAACGCCATCCCTATAATTTAATCGTATGCGTGGAAAACCATGCCAGTTATTTGAGAAGCAGGCACTTCACCCCTGAATTTTTATCTCCTGAAAACTTACTATTACAAACATCAAAATAATGAAGTAACGAAAATCATCACCGGTAGATGCAAACGGTCGTTAGCGCTCCTACCCCCTCTCCTTCCCTCCCCCTGCCCTGCCCTGCCCTGCCCTGCCCTGCCCTGCCCTGCCCTGCCCTGCCCAGCCCAGCCCAGCCCAGCCCAGCCCAGCCCAGCCCAGCCCAGCCCAGCCCAGCCCAGCCCAGCCCAGCCCAGCCCAGCCCAGCCCAGCCCTGCCCTGCCCTGCCCTGCCCTGCCCTGCCCTGCCCCTGACCCCACATCGCGCTTCTACTGAGGGCGGCGGCGGTGGCCGGCCGGCCGGCCGTGGTGACCGGCGCCGCCCTCACCGTTCCCGTTCCTCTCGCCCTCGGCGTGCCCGTTGTATCTGCCAGGAGAGAGACGCGGGTCAGAGCAGTTCCGACACGGGCTACAAGCAGTAGACGGGCAGCGACAGAATATGGTCCGATAGAGACAGCAATAGAAACAAAGACAGCAGCAGCTGCAAGACAGGCCGGCTTGTACCGTGTTATAATATCGGCGACGGAAGTCACTCGCCCCTGAGGAGCTCCCATACGCTGTCTGCAGAGGTAAGCCACCGAAACAACACCACAACCGTGCACTGCAAATACCTCATAGGTCTCACCACACGACCCTCATAGTCAACGAGCCGCCGTCCGTCCGTCACCCACCTGGGCTCCCTGTTGTCTCTGAACTCCTTTCCGTCGCGTCCGTCCTTGGCTTCGCGTCCGTCCTTGGCTTCGCGTCCGTCCTTAGCTTCGCGTCCGTCCTTGGCTTCGCGTCCGTCCTTGGCTTCGCGCCCGTCCTTGGCTTCGCGTCCGTCCTTGGCTTCGCGTCCGTCCTTGGCTTCGCGTCCGTCCCTGGCGTCGCGTCCGTCCCTGGCTTCGCGTCCGTCCCTGGCGTCGCGTCCGTCCCTGGCGTCGCGTCCATCCCTGCCTTCGCGTCCGTCCCTGGCGTCGTATCTGCCGCCTCGGCCGCGGCCGCGTCCCCGGCCCCGGTAGGGCGGTCCGCCGCGGCCCCGGCCGCCGCCTCCGCCGCCGTCCTCGCCGCTGTAGTTGCGCTCGCCGCGGCCCCGGGGCGGGTACGGCGCGCCCCCGGCAGGACCCGTCATGGTGCGCAGCTGCTGGTCAATATCCAGCTTCTCCTGACGCAGCAGCTCCACCTCGTGCAGGTGGGCCAGGTGGTACTCGAGCAGCACGCGCGCCATCTCAATCGACTCCATGGTGCCGACGAACACGAACGGAACGAGGCCCTCCTCGCGCTCCGTGGTCGGGTTCGGCTCGTTCTCACCCTCGATCTTGATCCGCACCTGGAAGGTGGGGATGGGACGGAGTGGTCAGACAGAGGCCAGACGCGGACAGACGCAGCGTAGGCGGGCAGTGGCACAGCAAATGAGCCAATTAGTGCTCAGTTAGCTGTCAGGGTGTCATTCATTATACCAAACGAACCAAACAATTTTGGAAGTGCCTTCACACGACATAAGATACTCATTGTATTAACTCTCGCCCTACGGGAGCTTTTTTCACCTTCGCCCTACGGGGGGGGGGGGGGGATGACAGGGCCCCCCGGTAACTTCCAAACCAAGCGACTTAGAGCAATGCGGTAAGAACCAGCATGTTGCCCGTCATGAGAGGAATCTAACAGTATGCGATTTTTAGGTTTCAGGTCAACGGGTGACCTTCCAGGTCAAGTGAATGACCTCGGTCGACCACGTCCAGAACAGCGATTTTGCTGTCAGAAAACCTCAAAATTAGAAATTGATAAATGTAAATAAAAAGGCATGTTCCTAAACCAGTTTTGTCTCAGAAAAAAAAAAACAGAAAAGGTAATTATTTGTTTGTATCTTGTCAAAAAAAGTCCCAAAAAGTTATTAAAAAAATGACGTCATGAGATCCTGACACTTGGGGAGCCATCACTCGGTCAAAAATAGAGATATTGCTTTGAAATTTGGCTTTGATATTGTACATACTCAGTTCTCTTTCATATATTCAGTTTTTTCTAACATCTTTGAAATTTTTGATTTTGTGGCGATTTTTCCAAAAAAAAAATTGTATTTTTATTTTTGGGGGTCAAAAAGCCAACATTTCTGGAATCCGAGATTGTTATTTGAAAGAGTATGGAATTTTCTATCTTTGCTGAATTGCGTTTGCAATTTGCAATAAAACTCTGCTTTCTACGATTTTTCAAACATTTATCGTTTTTCCACCGACATGACGTCATCAAAACATCATTATCTCCCAAACCATTCAACCAATTTCAATGACATTTGTACAGCATACGTATAATTGTTGTAAACTCAGCTGCTGAAAATTTCAGCAAGATGCGCCCTATGTGTAGAAAGTTACTCAAGAAACACCTCGGGGGGGGGGGGGGGCTGTCAGCCCCCCCCCCCCCCGTAGGGTGAGGGTTAACGTTGCAAATCACATGAATGACATTCCAGTTGCCATACATGAAATATCGCTCCATGGGACTAGCGTAACGAATGCACGACAAAGCCGGACGCTCCACAGAGTGGCCCCCACACAGGTGACACAGCGTCCCGGCCTGACTGGTGCGTTACTCACCACGCCGCTCTTGTCGACTATCTCCTGGACGATCCGGCCGTTCTTCCCGATCACCTTGCCGACCAGCATGCGGGGCACCTGGATCGACACCTCGCTGTACTCCAGGATAGTGCGCGCCTTCTTCACCGCCTCCTGCGACTCGCCGTAGATCCTGAAGATGCACGTCTTCTCCTCCAGCTCTATGTTGGTGATTCCCTCCAGCCGGCGGGCCTGCTGGATGTTGGCCCCATGCGCGCCGATCGCCAGACCCATCAGGTCCTCCACCACCGAGAACTCCTCCGTGTACCTGTCAGGTCAGGTCAGGTCAGGTCAGGTCAGGTCAGGTCAGGTCAGGTCAGGTCAGGTCAGGTCGCAAACAAGAAAAACATCCCAGGTGAGCCACAGCGAAGTCTTCAACACATGGCAGTCACACTGACTGCCGTGCCACGCCGTCTACCACAGACAACTGACCCGGCGAAATAACACCCGACACGTACAATTCACCGGCATCACAGAGACAAGCGGACACACACGAGAGCAACTGTTCATCGACCGGCAGTGACTAGTGCCGGTCGGTGGAACTCCAGGCCACTAGCAACGGCGATTAACCCGCAGGCCAGTGCAGCAAGGCCACAACAATCAAAAAGCATTGGACGAAACAAACAGATGCAAATAATTCTGCACGTGCAGCTGGCCGCCATGTAACCCCGTCCGGGCCCGTGCGATCCGTGCCCCGAGTCTAGCACCACACAGCCCGCCGGCCACTCACACGTTGCGGGACTGGGCCTTGGTGGTCTCCAGGTGCCGCGAGGCCTCCTGCGTGCGAGAGAGCAGCAGCGCCTTCTGCTTCAGGCCTCGGAAGTGCATCTCGGACAGGATACTGGCCCGGTTCTTCACTGCTGGCGTCCGACCCTGTGCGGAATGGCAGCAGGGGTGAGGCGGTCTGACCGGCCGGGGTAGGGTAGGGGCGAGGGTGGAGCCAGGCGAGCCGGCTGGCCAGATCGACACCGGACACTCGGTACGTCTGGGAGTGCATGCTCTGTTTCAGGAGGCATCAGTTACTCAGAGTCAAAATGTGCAACAATACGCTCATCAACGGTGGTCCAGAGACAACAATACGCTCATCCAGAGACATGGAACTCACTACAACAGCCATGTAACTTAGCAAATAATATGAAATTATCAACACTGAAGTCAAATGTGAAATCCTACCTGCTGCAGAATCAGTGTCGGGCTGAGTAGAATGTGAGTAATGATGTTTATGACTTATCTAAATTTCGGAAGAAGACAATCACTAAGGAGTACTTCCTTCAGAATCTTCATTAGTTTCATTGTATTCCCTTAGACCACTACTCAAATACATTTGTAGAACAACATAATAGTATACATAATAATACAAGAACATAATAGTATATATAATTATTGATGGTATCATGTATGTGTGCATATGCATATGCATACATGGTTGATGGTATCATACATATATATACATAGTCCAAGTTAGTCAAATGTGTTTTCTTTTCATGAGTTTCATATAAGTAGATCATAGGTAGCTGGTAGGGTCACCCATTCAATGTCGCTGGCTTCGGGGTCCCTACTTGGCAACAAGCTATGCTTAGTTGAGTGGGGTCCACGAAGCACCAGCAAGAAACGCCTGAAAATTGACCAGCCTCTGTCCTCTGCCCTGTATGAATGATATCCCCTTTACTAACAGTTAATGAATCCATCCTCATCCTGTCCTGGATGAGAATGAGTGAGGATGATATCCTGCGTCGTAGTTGGGGGACAGTCATTTGCTGTTTTCAACAATGACTACTTTTCGCCTTCTTTTATATCACCACATCCTAACACCCAAACTACCTCTCTTCATATGCTTTTTTTATTTTTGTTTCCATTTCCTAGCTGGGAGTGCCGCGACATTTTCTCTTTTGTTCTCTGGTGTTAACTTAAGGTGTCGTGCGTCGTTGGGATCGAGGGCGGGGGCACTCCTGGTCACCTATTAATAGGTGGCGGTTAGAAAAAAAAACGAAGTTAACTTACCATAATACGCGTACCGAGAATCAATAAAAGGATTACTGATGAGTATGCCGTTGGCTGTCATGACGCTGGCAATAAGCTATACATTTTGAAGTAATACAACCATTCCGATCAATGCAACGTCACAACACATTCGAGAAAGTAACATTCCATCGCTGAAAGTGCCGGTGCATTGCATACATACCATAAGGAACAAGCTGCTCTTTTCAGGTATGAATTTACATATTGCTGCACCACAGGCCTTTTGGAACTCCTTGTGTGCATTCTGTAGATGTGCACTGGAACAAAACAACAGATACCAGTCAGTCATTTTAATGCATTGCCAATAAACAGATGTAATTGATGCAATACTGAAACCTAAGCAACAACAAAACATGCTAGAAAATAATATCTATGTTATTGATCTCTAGATCAATGCACCCAACTCTGAACATACATCATGACATGAATCATTCGAAAAATACACCCCAAATACCTGATCTATCATTCAGTGGACACAGAAGACAAAACTCAAACCAAGAGTGTCTCAAACACGAGCAACTACCACATTTTAAATGTGAGTTTTGTCTTCTGTGTCCACTGAATGATAGATCAGGTATTTGGGGTGTATTTTTCGAATGATTCATGTCATGATGTATGTTCAGAGTTGGGTGCATTGATCTAGAGATCAATAACATAGATATTATTTTCGACTGGTGACTGTCGTTAATGCATGATAACTTGTCATGATGCCTAGATCAACTTTCACCAAAAGTGCATGTTATGTCGGCTCAATATGATATAACTGCTGTTTTCACGTGAAAAAGACCAATAATAACCCGATATGTATCATTACTAGTTCAACACTCGTATGCATCTGTATTATAGTCCTTGTTCGGCTCAATTTCCTCTTCCTCCTCAATCACCAAGTGTGTGGCTTGAAGTGTAACAGGTGTTTTCCTATGCTTGTGTGTGTGCGTCAGGTGGCGTCCGAGATCCTGGCGCCGGAGCGCGCCGCGCTGGAGCACCGGCTGGTGGAGCTGGCCGACGACCGGAGGCGTGCTTCGTCCAGCAGGCTCTCGCCCAGCTGGAGGAGCAGGAGGCGGCCATGGCCGAGCGCGCGCTGGCCACGCTGGCCAAGCCGCAGCGGCCCGACCCGGCCACGGCGGCCGAGCACGCCACGCCTCTGCCGACAGCCGTCGCCGACAGCGCCATCGTCTACCGCTCGGCGTTCGACGAGCAGACTGGAGGACGCAGCGGCCGAGCCTGCCGAGGCGGCCAGCGGCGCGCGCCAGCGCTCCGTCGACGAGACCTCCTGCACGGAGGTGACGACCGCCGACCTGGAGTGCCGCCGACGGCCGCCAGGTCGGGGTTTCAGCCGTACGGAGGTGGAATTAGTGCTGCCTGCTGCGCTGTGACTTCGACCGCCACCGGGCGGGTGTGCGATGCCGTGCCCACCGGAGCGGACTGTCTGACAGGTCGGGGCTTCAGCCGTGCGGGGGTGGGCGTGGGGTCAGTGATGCCCTCCTACGGACGCCTGACTAGCTGTGACTGCAGTCGCCACCGGGTGGGTGTGCGGTGCCGTGACCCCCGGAGCGGACTGCCCAGCTAGGTTCGGGAATAAGGACGGGCCGTGTCCAGCTATGTGTATACGTTACCCGTTTGATTTAAAATAATTATGCAGTCAACCCGGAATTTCCTGATCGGGCGGTATGGTCCAGGACCCGCGCAGCAAGTACAATTTAGCGTGGGTTCTTACTTCAGAAATCCACCCATTCAAAGCATTCGGACTATTTTTTAAATGTATGCATAGCATGACTCAATTATTTATATTTTTTAAATAAATAATACCCGCGTTTTAAATAATTTTAATAAATTTTAATCATTTAATTATATTTATGAAATGATCCAGAACACATGTGTCATAAGAGTCGAGACGACTGTAAGTCGTATCACTATATACTCTATAGTGATATCAGCAGGGATGCGGAGCGGGGCCGGAGCCGCCGGAGCCGCTGGAACATTTTGCTCGGAGCCGGGGCCGGAGCCGGGGCCGGAGCCGGAGCCGTCAAAATGGCTCGGCTCCGGCTCCGAACGAGATGTGGAATCAAGCAAAATTAGCAAACATGAAATAAACGTGTCATGTCTAGTGGCAAGTATGGCTCCTTGGAAGAAAACACATTTTTTAACATGGGTTGAATGATCACGTTTGGGATGTACGGAACCAGAGCCGGAGCCGCTAGATTCTGCCCGGAGCCGGAGCCGGAGCCGTCGGGACATTTTACTCGGAGCCGGAGGCGGAGCCGAGATGCTTCCCCGGAGCCCGAGCCAGAGCCGACCCAAATGTGTACGGCTCCGCATCCCTGGTGATATGAGGTACTATAGTGATCCATGTTGTATATCAATATCGGACCCGTTGAGGGCGTGGCTGTTGATGGACCGTGCCCGAATACAAATATGATTAATTTGACCTTTGGTTTTGACTTGACCTTACCGATGTGGCCTTCAGGACATGGGGAGGGGGTGAATCTACGCATGGATAGTTCTCGTTTGCCGCCTCTCCCGTCTCCCTCCGATGCTCGGTCTGGGTTAGGCGGGGTAGGGGCGAACTCCCCACCACGGCCCGGTAGCCCAGATGGGAGGGCCGGCAAAACGGCAATGGTCACAATCGAAAGGTGTGATACTGGCATCGTGAATGAAAAAGGTGAGGCAAAGCACCAAAGGTCAATACCGTGTCGTTTGCCGCAACGCCATTAAAGGCAAAGCCTACCAAATAACGTTAAATTTTTGCCACGATCCGGGTTCGAACCCCGGTCGCCGGATTAGCAGGCGGATATTAGCTGGAGGTAACTTTTTAATCGCCTTGTATCAAATTATCTGATATAGATAGAGCAAAAATGTATTTGGATAAAAGATAGAGCTTGAAATGGTCTTCCCTATGCCGCAAATAGAACATGACGGAGACAAAGAGGTTTTTCGTACCAGGCCTCCAAAGATGACCCATTTTCATTACTTGAATATGGGGAACGGATTCTGCGACC
This sequence comes from Chirona hameri, assembly GCA_036785665.1. NCBI lineage: Eukaryota > Metazoa > Arthropoda > Thecostraca > Balanomorpha > Balanidae > Chirona > Chirona hameri. Next base: position 27,872 of record JAXIVJ010000262.1, on the reverse strand, counting down.
TTGTGACGTCACGGATTTTCGTAAAAACCCCGGATGACTTTACCTAGTATATACGGCCTTGTGCACTTCCGAGGCCTGAAGCAGAAGGCGCTGCTGCTCTCTCGCACGCAGGAGGCCTCGCGGCACCTGGAGACCACCAAGGCCCAGTCCCGCAACGTGTGAGTGGCCGGCGGGCTGTGTGGCGCTAGACTCGGGGCACGGATCGCACGGGCCCGGACGGGGTTACATGGCGGCCAGCTGCACGTGCATAATTATTTGCATCTGTTTGTTTCGTCCAATGCTATTTGATTGTTGTGGCCTTGCTGCACTGGCCTGCGGGTTAATCGCCGTTGCTAGTGGCCTGGAGTTCCACCGACCGGCACTAGTCACTGCCGGTCGATGAACAGTTGCTCTCGTGTGTGTCCGCTTGTCTCTGTGATGCCGGTGAATTGTACGTGTCGGGTGTTATTTCGCCGGGTCAGTTGTCTGTGGTAGACGGCGTGGCACGGCAGTCAGTGTGACTGCCATGTGTTGAAGACTTCGCTGTGGCTCACCTGGGATGTTTTTCTTGTTTGCGACCTGACCTGACCTGACCTGACCTGACCTGACCTGACAGGTACACGGAGGAGTTCTCGGTGGTGGAGGACCTGATGGGTCTGGCGTTTCAAAGATGTTAGAAAAAACTGAATATATGAAAGAGAACTGAGTATGTACAATATCAAAGCCAAATTTCAAAGCAATATCTCTATTTTTGACCGAGTGATGGCTCCCCAAGTGTCAGGATCTCATGACGTCATTTTTTTTAAATAACTTTTTGGGACTTTTTTTGACAAGATACAAACAAATAATTACCTTTTCTGTTTTTTTTTTCTGAGACAAAACTGGTTTAGGAACATGCCTTTTTATTTACATTTATCAATTTCTAATTTTGAGGTTTTCTGACAGCAAAATCGCTGTTCTGGACGTGGTCGACCGAGGTCATTCACTTGACCTGGAAGGTCACCCGTTGACCTGAAACCTAAAAATCGCATACTGTTAGATTCCTCTCATGACGGGCAACATGCTGGTTCTTACCGCATTGCTCTAAGTCGCTTGGTTTGGAAGTTACCGGGGGGCCCTGTCATCCCCCCCCCCCGTAGGGCGAAGGTGAAAAAAGCTCCCGTAGGGCGAGAGTTAATACAATGAGTATCTTATGTCGTGTGAAGGCACTTCCAAAATTGTTTGGTTCGTTTGGTATAATGAATGACACCCTGACAGCTAACTGAGCACTAATTGGCTCATTTGCTGTGCCACTGCCCGCCTACGCTGCGTCTGTCCGCGTCTGGCCTCTGTCTGACCACTCCGTCCCATCCCCACCTTCCAGGTGCGGATCAAGATCGAGGGTGAGAACGAGCCGAACCCGACCACGGAGCGCGAGGAGGGCCTCGTTCCGTTCGTGTTCGTCGGCACCATGGAGTCGATTGAGATGGCGCGCGTGCTGCTCGAGTACCACCTGGCCCACCTGCACGAGGTGGAGCTGCTGCGTCAGGAGAAGCTGGATATTGACCAGCAGCTGCGCACCATGACGGGTCCTGCCGGGGGCGCGCCGTACCCGCCCCGGGGCCGCGGCGAGCGCAACTACAGCGGCGAGGACGGCGGCGGAGGCGGCGGCCGGGGCCGCGGCGGACCGCCCTACCGGGGCCGGGGACGCGGCCGCGGCCGAGGCGGCGGATACGACGCCAGGGACGGACGCGAAGCCAGGGACGGACGCGACGCCAGGGACGGACGCGAAGCCAAGGACGGACGCGAAGCCAAGGACGGACGCGAAGCCAAGGACGGGCGCGAAGCCAAGGACGGACGCGAAGCCAAGGACGGACGCGAAGCTAAGGACGGACGCGAAGCCAAGGACGGACGCGAAGCCAAGGACGGACGCGACGGAAAGGAGTTCAGAGACAACAGGGAGCCCAGGTGGGTGACGGACGGACGGCGGCTCGTTGACTATGAGGGTCGTGTGGTGAGACCTATGAGGTATTTGCAGTGCACGGTTGTGGTGTTGTTTCGGTGGCTTACCTCTGCAGACAGCGTATGGGAGCTCCTCAGGGGCGAGTGACTTCCGTCGCCGATATTATAACACGGTACAAGCCGGCCTGTCTTGCAGCTGCTGCTGTCTTTGTTTCTATTGCTGTCTCTATCGGACCATATTCTGTCGCTGCCCGTCTACTGCTTGTAGCCCGTGTCGGAACTGCTCTGACCCGCGTCTCTCTCCTGGCAGATACAACGGGCACGCCGAGGGCGAGAGGAACGGGAACGGTGAGGGCGGCGCCGGTCACCACGGCCGGCCGGCCACCGCCGCCGCCGCCCTCAGTAGAAGCGCGATGTGGGGTCAGGGGCAGGGCAGGGCAGGGCAGGGCAGGGCTGGGCTGGGCTGGGCTGGGCTGGGCTGGGCTGGGCTGGGCTGGGCTGGGCTGGGCTGGGCTGGGCTGGGCTGGGCTGGGCTGGGCTGGGCTGGGCTGGGCTGGGCTGGGCAGGGCTGGGCAGGGCAGGGCAGGGCAGGGCAGGGCAGGGCAGGGCAGGGCAGGGCAGGGCAGGGGGAGGGAAGGAGAGGGGGTAGGAGCGCTAACGACCGTTTGCATCTACCGGTGATGATTTTCGTTACTTCATTATTTTGATGTTTGTAATAGTAAGTTTTCAGGAGATAAAAATTCAGGGGTGAAGTGCCTGCTTCTCAAATAACTGGCATGGTTTTCCACGCATACGATTAAATTATAGGGATGGCGTTGTTGATCTGTTTTCTATATTATATCGTCTTCATCGCTAAAAGTGCTTAGAAGTGAAACGTCGACAGGTCGTTTGTCACTGTTGCCTGTTTCCCATTTCAGCCGCCGCTGGCGCCACCGTCGTGACGGCATCACCGATAGAGAAGACGCCTTCTCCGCCTCTGACGACAGCGGACAGTCGTCAGTTCGCACTCCGCTACCTCCATACGTACACACGGTACGGCCGCCCGTCTCCGCCGCCGCCGCCGCCGCAGTCCGACAGCCCGTCCCAACTGGACTTCAACAGACGGCCAGTCCCCGCGCGACTAGCGGCTGTGGCGTCAATGCTCAGTCCCCGGTCCGGCTCCCGACTGTGCAGCGTCTTCGCTGGTCTGCCTGATTCTGCAGCACCCAAGGTCCGCCGACCCCCGGTGTTGCAGCATGTGTCAGTCCTCCGATTCCGCTGCCCCCTCTCCTCTGGCGCCTCCCCCGCTCAGCTGCCCCCTCAGCAGCCCCCCCCCCCCCCCCCCCCCAGCTCCGTTGGTCTCCCGAAGGGCGGCCGGCCGCCGCCACGCCGTCCCACTGTAATCCGTCACTGCCACTCGTGTCAATAGTGTCTCGGTCGCCGCGCGCACGCGCATGTTCTCATTCCTGATCTCCGGTCCGACCAGCGGCCCGCCGCCCGTGCCTCGCGGTCTGATACAGGCCCGGGGCTGCTCAATGTGGCGCGCTGGCCGACATTAGACTGGCCTCAACTCGGTGCTGATGCCGTACTGTGTGTTTGGTTGTCAGGCGCAGCCTCGACATGTCTCCACTGGCGATACGTGGCTCGGTGGGAAGACACGCTATTTATTTGTTCCTCCGCGTGTATTTGGCGGATAGGTTACGCAGGCGTAAGGAGGACGTGTTTCGGGATTGAAATGTACGCCGTCGGCAATAGCGGACATGTTTGATTGTTCCTAAGAAGTTTGGTGGACGAGTTGTTTTGTTTTCATACGGCGGTTTTATCGGATAAAATGTCAGTTGAAAAGCGTAGTTATATTATCTGCCACGCTGATGATAAGTGTGTATACCTCAGCCAGGTACGTACCTTGACGCCCAGGTTGGATTGGGTGCTGGCGAGCCGTGCTGCAGATGGAACAGAGCAGCAGCAGTGGCAAGGTTTATACCTCAGCCAGGTACGTACCTTGACGCCCAGGTTGGATTGGGTGCTGGCAAGCCGTGCTGCAGATGGAACAGAGCAACAGCAGTGGCAAGGTTTATACCTCAGCCAGGTACGTACCATGACGCCCAGGTTGGATTGGGTGCTGGCGAGCCGTGCTGCAGATGGAACAGAGCAGCAGCAGTGGCAAGGTTTATACCTCAGCCAGGTACGTACCTTGACGCCCAGGTTGGATTGGGTGCTGGCGAGCCGTGCTGCAGATGGAACAGAGCAGCAGCAGTGGCAAGGTTTATACCTCAGCCAGGTACGTACCTTGACGCCCAGGTTGGATTGGGTGCTGGCGAGCCGTGCTGCAGATGGAACAGAGCAGCAGCAGTGGCAAGGTTTATACCTCAGCCAGGTACGTACCTTGACGCCCAGGTTGGATTGGGTGCTGGCGAGCCGTGCTGCAGATGGAACAGAGCAGCAGCAGTGGCAAGGTTTATACCTCAGCCAGGTACGTACCTTGACGCCCAGGTTGGATTGGGTGCTGGCGAGCCGTGCTGCAGATGGAACAGAGCAGCAGCAGTGTCAAGGTTTATACCTCAGCCAGGTACGTACCTTGACGCCCAGGTTGGATTGGGTGCTGGCGAGCCGTGCTGCAGATGGAACAGAGCAGCAGCAGTGGCAAGGTTTATACCTCAGCCAGGTACGTACCTTGACGCCCAGGTTGGATTGGGTGCTGGCGAGCCGTGCTGCAGATGGAACAGAGCAGCAGCAGTGTCAAGGTTTATACCTCAGCCAGGTACGTACCTTGACGCCCAGGTTGGATTGGGTGCTGGCGAGCCGTGCTGCAGATGGAACAGAGCAGCAGCAGTGGCAAGGTTTATACCTCAGCCAGGTACGTACCTTGACGCCCAGGTTGGATTGGGTGCTGGCGTGCCGTGCTGCAGATGGAACAGAGCAGCAGCAGTGGAAGGTTTATACCTCAGCCAGGTACGTACCTTGACGCCCAGGTTGGATTGGGTGCTGGCGAGCAGTGGAAGGTTTATACCTCAGCCAGGTACGTACCTTGACGCCCAGGTTGGATTGGGTGCTGGCGAGCCGTGGAAGGTTTATACCTCAGCCAGGTACGTACCTTGACGCCCAGGTTGGATTGGGTGCTGGCGAGCCGTGGAAGGTTTATACCTCAGCCAGGTACGTACCTTGACGCCCAGGTTGGATTGGGTGCTGGCGAGCCGTACCTTGACGACGGCCGGCAGCCAGCCGAAGGGGGTGTCATCCTTGAGCCGTGAGTAGACCTCGACCTCCTCGCCCTCGGTGGGCGGGGGCGGCGGTTCGGCCGGGGAGGGGGGCGCCAGCCGCGCCGCCGACAGTGGCACATCCACCTCACCCAGCTGACTGCTGCAGTGACGTCAGACAGAAAGACACTGTCAGACAGGCAATACACAGTGACGGTGCACACTCACACCCACACTCACACTCACACTCACACTCACACTCACACTCACACTCACAGACGACGGCCGGCAAACCCGACAGGACAACCACCTGGACCTACCAGTCATCAAAACTGAATACGGCAGACACACATTTTCTATCGCACAGTCGACGCATTTAAGCACCTCCCAGCCCGAGTTACCGAGAGCCGCATCGGAGCTTTTAACCTGGCAATGGCTAGGGTCTCAGCCGAACGCCATTGGCTGGGGGGGGCGGGGGGCGTTTTTCGCCCCCCCTGGTTATCTTCCGAACCAATAACCGCATCGAGACGCGCAAGGCGGCAATCGAAAGCTCTTAATGAGACGCATCCAAAGCATACACGAAATTTTCCAAATAAGGTCACATGTCAGGTCATGATTAGGTCAAAGGTAAAAAATTGAGATATGAGTTTTAGGGCCATATTTTCCATCCCAAGTTCGGAAGATTGCGACAATTATCGCACAAAGTGCTCTCAAAGGTATAATACATATCCCGCATAAGCAAAAGTGAAATTGTAAGCAACGGTCAAGGTCAGGCCACAAAAGGTCACAGGCATACAAAAGCCATGCGACACATGTTGTGTGGGTTATTTTACACATATAATTCGATAGTGGCAGTGATTTTCACAACCTAACACCATATACAGTCAAGGTCAGAGCCCTGTTCACGGGCACCGCAATCTGCTGCGGTCGCTGCGGCCACTGCGGCCAGCAGGCGTGGGGGTAGAGGGACGGTGGGGATGGGTGACGAGTATGACGTCACACGGCTGCGGCCGCCAGCGATTCCTGCGGCCATGAGAAGTCAGCCGCAGCGACCGCCGAGAAAATAAAAGCCATTTCTGGCGCGGATGCGTCTTTGCACCATTGGAGTTTGGCGAATGACAACAAAGGAGTAGGACGCTCGAGTCTCGGCACGCGCCATAACCCACCAAGAAGACATGTATTTTTATATGCCGTGAAGACAATAAAGTTGTAGTTTCCCAGCGTTAACAATGACGTAAGTACATATGTCACATTTTGTCCGATTTATTATCTTATGATTAGTTGTTAACATTCTAAATTGATGTCAGGCGATGCTCATTGCGGAGAGATTGAGATAGCCAGTTACAATTATATTTTTTCTTACTAATTCCTGTTAATATAGATGTCATTTGATAGATAATTTCCTAAATAGTATGTATGCATTCACACAGCATAACATAAAACCTAGAAATATTAAAAACAACATTATTTAACAAACTCACCAGATAATCTGATGCAGTTCAGCACGTTTCTGGCGCAACTGAAGAATGAATGTAAACAAATTGTGGCAATGTGAATTGTATCCTTTATGATGTCATTGGTGTTTTTAGATGAAAACATAACCAAACCTAACCTATCCTACTGATAATCGTTGCAGGGTAACCTACTGATAATTGTTGTGGTGTTTGTGCGATTGTGTTTCACAGGAATCTATTTCAGGCAAGAGTAAAAGCAAATTTGTTAGGTTAATTATTGTGCTTTAGGCTTTAGGCCTTCGGCCTGAAGCCAAAAACACAATACTTAACCTAGCAAATTTGTGTTTACCCTTGCCTAAAATATCTCCTGTCTGCCTTTGGCAGAATTCTTTTGACTCCCATATTCTCCATATTTTGCTACCTCTTAGTACGTATGGAATGATTCTGCACCAATCAGCACTTGTGACATCATTTGTATAAACTAGTCAATCGCCATCTGAGATAAAAAGCTGACTTCCGAACCTTGTGTAGGATAAGCAACCAAGAGTTGTAGTTGAGGTCGGAAGCTCCGGTGAGTTCCTTAAAGGGAGTGTGTCTACTCACATTTTTTTTTTTTTGTTGAAAACTTTTGAAACGATTATCCACCCATGCATGCAACCACCAGAAGTCAATATTTGATGTCAGAATAAATATCCATTCATAATTCGGGAGTGGAAAATTCACTCCTGAAGTGGAGAGTAAGAGTGGACAATTCTTCACATTTGGGCGTCATTTCCTACTCAAACGAACATATTTTGGGACGCTAATTGAACAAAATATGGTTGTATTTTTGTAATCTGATAGAATCATTGCTCAAAATTGTTTTCCATGAATCAAACAGTGATTACTAGCGAGCGCGTAGCGAGTTCTTCCGTGGTATATAGGAAAAATATGAGTATGAGCGGCCCAACCCAACCCGACCCGACCCGTGTCGGGTCGGGTCCGAGGTACGTCCGATTGACAAGCGGTCTTCTTTGCTGAGTAGCCCCATCTCCCCTACCCTGTTTGTGACCAGTGCCGACTCACGTCGGTGCTCACCACGGCACGTGGCGCGTGTCGCGTAAGGGGTGTCAGGAATAGTTTTCTCGCAAGAACTCGGCAATGGCTCGGCCGATTGCGTTCAAACTTGGTGTGTAGTTAGCAGCACATTAGCTAAGAGCCTTACACATGTCAGAGGTGGGGTACATCTGCACGCGCGCACCGCGCACGTGCACGCCCCTTTTCACTACATCGGGAACGGCTGGACCGATTGCCTTCAAACTTGGTGTGTAGTTGGAAGCCCATTAGCTAAGAGCCTTACACATGTCAGAGGTGGGGTGCATGCCACGTGCGCACGTGCAAACCCCTACCCGTTTTAACTTCACTCAGAGCGCGCTCGCTTGTTAATCGCCGAACACGGTGCTTTAATGGTATTTGTATTTGACCCAACGGAGCTGGTATTATAATTTATCCTACAACTTGTTGTGCTGTGTTTCAGGACTGTTCAGCAGGAGGAGACACTACTGTTCCAGTGTCCCAAGTGCCAAACCCTCTTTGGTGACGAGGCTGCTGCCGCGTCACATCAGAAGCAGGCCTGCACCGGCCAGTATCCGGAGCAGTTGTACATCTGCGAGGTGTGCAACAGTCAGTTCGCACAGCCGGAGGTGTGCGATGATCACTCCGCGACCTGCAGCACGGTGGAGGACGGGAGTGCGTGGGACGTGGGTGAGGTGGGTGACGGTGCTGAGGGATCAGTGGATGAGATGATCCTCGATTTAATGGAGGAAGCCTACCCGAGGTTTAAAACAATGACAGCAAAACAAAAGACCCGCCACTGGGACCGCATTGGGGAGCTCCTCAAGCTGCCAAGGGAAATAGTTCGGCGGAAATGGAACAGCCTATTGTTTTCATTTAAACGCCGGCAAGTGAACGGTGGCACCAAGAAAACTGGCCGAGGTGCGGCATCAAAAACTGCGTGGAACCATGAGGAGCAGATGGCGCGGATCCTCGGCGACGATCCGTCCATAGCCCCGAAGGGAGTCAGAAGTTCCCTCCCGGACGTCGAGACTCTGCCACATGTAGAAAACGTGGAAAACACCCCTCCCACTCCCGCCACGCCCACATCCCACCAGACATCCGCTCCAACATCAAGCTGCAGCGACGCTACGCCCACTTGCCGGAAACGCAAGCGCAAGCCGGAAGTGACTGCGGACATGGCAGCATACCTGCAGAAAAGAGGAACGCGAGACGGAATACTATGGACTGAAGTCGGTACGCGAAGAGAGACGACTAGCGCTCGAGGAACAGCGCATTGAGCCGTTACGTGAGATGATCAACGAGCGTAGACGTAACCGTACCGGCGAGTGAAAAGTAAATACTGGACTTGTACTGTTTCATGCTCGCATGTATATAACGTTGAGCTTCGTGCACGGCTGTGTAACCAAGATACATGTCTTTCCCTTTATCTGCGTACGTACGAAGTTTCTTAGAATATTTGTATGTATTGTGTGTATTATTATTATTGTGTATTATTGTGTATTAGACTAGGCTGTATTTTATATGTAGTTACGATTGTGTGCATCAAAGTTAAGAATGCGAAAGCTACACGTTCATTAAATACAAAACATTGTCATATTGGTTTAGTACTGTGTTGATGCCGTATGCCGATGGTGCTGAAACCGTTCATGGTCATGCATATTTTGCAATTTCGCCTTCGTCGGCAGTTCGGCACGACTACCTTCAACCCGAACAGTAATGCTGTAACCTCAAAGTATGCTTTAACAAACACTTGTATTTCTAAATAATTGCAGCACAACTATCACCAGAAACGTAAACAGTTTGTATTCTCCGATGTATACACAATCCGCCAATGTACACCTATGCGAAGTGGCAGCCCCGCCCACAAACGCCTTTGCAGACATGTTCACATCACAAGCAAATTGATCGAGATATTAGAGGGTAGGACGAGTCGGCTAGAGTGGCGACGGATAATCGGGTAGGTGCAACTGGACGACAGTGACACGGTAACGATTGCACAATAAGCAATAGCACACATTTAATCGCCAAAAGTACTGAAATTGATGTTATATTTGGGAAATGCCACCAGTGAACGCCAGTTTCGCAGACAACCGATTTCGACAATCAGTTCAGCACGCCAGCTAATGTGCTATAATCACGCAACCTCCCCTTCCCCACTTAGTGTAGTTCGATGCCTCACTGAACCTGCTGCGCCCACACCTGCCGTACCAGTGCAATGCGTTTCTGGACCGCAGCTGCGCCGTCGGCAGCCACACGCGCGTCATCAGCCTCGACATTATCAGCCTCGACTTCCCGATTGGCCTCCACTTCCCACTCATCATCATTGGCGACACACATGTTGTGCAGAACGCATGCGGCACATATGATATCAATTGCTTTCTGCACAGACTTTGTTTCCACGTAGTGGAGCCGGCGGAACCTACCCTTTAGCATGCCAAATGCGTGCTCCACAACAACGCGCGAACCCGACAGCTTGAAGTTAAAGTACCTCTTTTCCCTTGGGGTCGGGTCCCCTGGAACTTGGGCTCGCAGCTGGTTTTCTCTGAACGGTGTGATCAGGTATGTGCTCAACTGAAACGCCGCATCTCCGAGAATGTGACTGTTTTCCGGCAGAGTTTCAGCCCGATACCGTTCAGACTCAAGCTTCAGACCCAGCGGGCTGTTTTTGAAGACCCTCGAGTCGTGTACAGAGCCCGGCCAGCCTACGCACACGTCAATAAATCGGCTTCTGTCGTCTGCTACCGCCATTAAGTTAATGGCATGAACATGTTTCCTGTTTACATATGCATGTTCATTTTCGGTTGGCCGACACACATGGACGTGGCAGCCATCAACCGCGCCGATCGCTCCAGGGAACCCCTTTTCAGCGAATCGGCGCATGACGTCCTCCAACTGCGCTTTTGAAGGCAGTGCAATGACCTGATATCGCAAGCTGACCAAAAGCGTTACTACTTCGTCCACAGCAACCCACGCAGCGCCCAGCGACATACCAAACACCATGGCTACTTTCCTGAAGCTGATGACACTTCCCAGATACCAAAGGCTCAGCAGAAGCTTTTTTCCAGGGGAATCTCGGAGTCAGGGTCATCATCCTGGCCCACAGCATCCAGGACACACCTGACAGCATCTCTTGTCAGTCGAAACTGTTCTTTGTACTGCTCGTCAGTGAGAGCTGGAACAACCTCTTCATAGAAATCCTGGATTTTCTCAAGCTGGTCTTCACCTTCAGCATGCATCCTGGAAAGAAGAGAAAACCATTAGGTTAATAATGGGTAAGGGAATATACACAATCTGCAAATGTGTACTGGTTATTTATTCGCCTCTGATTGAATCGATTGGATTCGTTCAATCAAAATCTCTTGAATCAAAGAAGAACCAATTTACCACCAGATTTTGTACTCATGAATCATGATTGAAATAAAACCTGCATAGAAACAATGTTGATTGAATAAAAAAGACGGCAATGCTGTTTTAATGCCCAATGGTGAATAAATGTGATTTGAGCAAAATATGGTTTGGTTCTTTTAATTGGAAAGAATCATTTCTAAAAATGGTTATTCATTAATCAAATGGTGAATGAATCCTCCATATTCCTAAATGAATTGTGATTGAATCCTTCCAAAAAGTTAGATCAATAACCAGTCTGCTAGGTGATAAAAATATGCAAAATGCAGATGCTAGTGACACACATTAACCCGCCATTGGCTGGGGTGAGGGGGGGGGGCAAAAACGCCCCCCCCCCTGGAAAATATTCTCCATAACTTATATATCACTTGCACAAATTGCACGAACAATCACATTGCTACTCACATCAACTCTTCTCAACAATGAATAAACTAAGCTCCAAATAACAGAATTAGGTACATGATTTAACCCTATAAAAAGTGCATGTCACACTTGTGCTTTCATATTTTGATAGGCCTATTACTCGCTTAAGAATGTTATCAGTTATGGTAACTCACAACAAATACACTCATACAATGTTTTATTAATTTACTCACATGAACAGCTGAACCAATGGAACGATGTCATCATCAAACATTTCATCTTCGCTTTCAGGCTCCATCTCTCTTTGGAGTTCCATTTCCAAGATATCGTCAAACTCAACGTCTGGCGCTTCAGCCATTCTTGAATAATTATCCTTGAGTCGTAATTCGTGAATCCTCTCGAATAAATATATAAACTGACACCTACGTTATTATAACCCTCCTAAACCCAGCGTTGTTTATATATGCTCTGTAACTGTGCCAATAACGGTCTTGGTCTTGGTTTAGGGCGCATAGCCTCAGCGGGCTCAGAGCGTCCGTTTGGTCGTCTTCGACGACGGTTATCTTCTCTGTAGTCGTGGTAGCGATCAAGGTATTGAAGATGGAAACTAAGCTTGGTAATGGAAAGGGAAGGTGTTGCCGTGTTTGGATCTGTAAAGGATTTATAACATCTAGGATGTGGATCAATTGTTTCGGGGTAAGTTAATAGAGTTAGCTCTGAACTATGGGGAAAAAAGTTAATAAACCAAATATAATAAAATAAAAGCTCCGTTTTTTTGTGTTTTTTTTTTTGGCTCGCCTCTTTTAACACTGCAGTACGCACATAACAGCAGATCGGTACATCCTGTCACATCAGATTGCCTCAACCGGTGACCATGCGCATAACGCACGTACAAGTCACATCAGGGTTGTACACAGTCGGCGGTCTATTCATATTTGCGACCTAGAACACATTTAACGCGTTTCCCCAGCGCCTGCTGCAAACTCCTCTCACGACGATCATTCTCCCTCCTCATCCTGATCCATTCCCCTCCCCTCAAACCCAAAAAGATACCGTGGAAACTACTACGTTAGAATAATAACTGATGGGTTAGTGAATCTATAGGTACAGGACACTACAAGCATTATTTGGTCTCTCATACTCCCAGCATCCTTCACACATGCATGCATACCAATGATTCTATGCATTCACTCACTCTCGTCAGGAGTTATTCCATCGTTCACTCGTCTCACAATCATTCTCCAAAAAATAAATACACAGACAGTTTCAAACAAGAGCATGTCACCAATCATCAATCACATCATAGCACTGAACATTAGTTATACATTCAAGTCATACATTCATATCAAGACAGGAGACAGAGAAATGTGAAAATATAACACAAGTATCCAAGTCGCATATAATGGATAATGAAACTAAAAAATGCGTTTCACTTTGTCACCTTCACACTTCACAGTCGCTTCATGAGTTCACAGGTACGCAAATATTTGAAGACCTCGTCTATTATCTCGGGGAAGCCATCTCCAATTAATGATTTCAAGCAAAGTGGGATTCCTTGCTCCTGGCAGAGGCGTATTAGAGGACGTCTCTGATCGGCGAAAGCTGGACATTCAACAAGTAGGTGTTCAACTGATTGCGGACACCGGCAATCGTCACACTGAGGTCTGGGGTCTCTGTCCATGATGTATGAATGGGTGTACCGAGTATGTCCCAATCGCAGCCGACACAGCACTACCTCCTCTCGTCGGTTTGGTCGTTTGCTGGTGGACCAGCTCTCAGCACGATCTTTAATCCTCTTTAAAGCAGTACCAGGGTTATAGTCAATCCATAATTGGTTAAACAACTCACGGACCGATTTATGCAAGGTGGGACAGAATTCTTTCATCCCCATCTGGATCCCGCATACAACATTCAAGCCTATAGCCGCTTTCGCTTTTACGTCAGCGATCTCATTTCCAAGTTATATTACTGTGTCCTGGGATCCATAGGATAACAAGCAAGTGTCCCTTTTCCATAAGATGATGGACATAGTCAAGGATATCGGTCACGATAGGGTTGTTGGATGAGGAATGTCTTAAGGCCGTTACAACGGATAGTGAGTCCGTGCACATCACGCATTTCTTGAGGTGATTGTTTTCTACATATGTCATAGCCCGAAGTATAGCGGTCGCCTCCGCGGTAAAAATTGAACAATGCCCCGGAAGTTTAAATTGTTGAAACCTGTCACCGTGCACGTATGCACAACCAACACCATCAGGATTTTTTGCGCCATCGGAGTAAATAAAAGAAAAATCAGAATATTTCTGTCGAACCTCGTTAAAGTCGCATTGAATTTGTATCTCGTCCAGTGAACCTTTTCTCTTATCAGTAAGTTTCAATATTTCACATCTGCGAATCCTCCAGGGTGGAACAGAGCTTCCTTTACAGGTTATTGCTGCGGGTAGAACAAAACCAGTCTCCTCGGACATTTGATTAAGCCTCTCGTACAGCGGAAATCCAGAAATCCTCTTCATATATCCTGTCTCAACATTATGTAAGGCCATTTCACCCGTGATGAGTTTCACACAAGGATGATCTGCTCGACTCTTTATTTTCATACAATATCTCAGGGTTAAATCGCATCGGCGAAGCCTCAGAGGAAGTACATCCGTTTCTACCAGCAGAGGCAATATCGGAGACGTTCTCAGTGCCCCAGTCGCTATTCTGAGGCATTGGTTCTGTATTGGGTCGAGCGACTCCACTACCTTGTTATGGGGGCCATCTAAAATCTGACAGGAGTAGTCGAGGATCGGTCGTATCATGGACTTGTAAATGCGTATTAATATAGATCGGTCTGCTCCACATCCCCGCCCGGCCAGGCATTTAAGAATAGACATTCGCTTAGCCGTCTTTCCTTTAATGTACTGGACGTGCTTCGCTAAGTTCAGTCTCGAGTCTAATATCACCCCCAGAAACTTCACATCATCAGAATATGCCACAGGTTGATCGTATACCTTCAATTCAGGTATGTTCATTAATTCCCTTTCTTTCATGAATCTTCGAAAGATAATAGCATTGCATTTTTGGGGCGAAAAAACGAATCCCCATCGATCTGTCCATTCAGTCACGCGGTCCAACGCCGTTTGCATCATCTCGATCAGTGGTAGGATTCTCCGTCCTCGCACCCACATGGAACAATCATCGGCATACAATGCACATGAAACATTTCTGGGGACGTCGCTGAAAATGTCATTGATCATAATATTAAATAGGATAGGGGAAATGACTCCTCCCTGTACCAATCCATTCTCTTGATGATAATTGTTCGACAGTTTCCCGCTCCTCACCTGAAATGTTCTATTCTCCAAACAGGACCCGACAAAATACATTAGTCGTCCTCTGAAACCAAGGTTATGCATTCGATGTAGTATGGCCATCTTTGACGTAAGGTTATAGGCGCTTTTTAAATCAAGGAAGACTGCCAGGGTATACTTATGATATAAAAATCCTCTCCTCACCTCAGATTCCAACCGAGTTAGATGGTCCGCCGTGCACCTTCCCTTCCGAAAAGCGCACTGGACGGTTGATAACATGTTATTTTGTTCAATGAACCATGATAAACGCTTTGCCACCATCCTTTCCATTAATTTACTAAAGCATGAGGTAAGTTGAATAGGTCTGTACGATCCAGGACTTTCTCTTGGTTTCCCGGGTTTCAAAATTGGAATAATTATAGAATGTTTCCATTCGTCCGGAATCTTTTCTGCACACCATATACAATTGATCATATTTAAAACCTTCTGTAACTGTGATTCATTTAAATGCTTAAAGAACGCATAATGTATGATGTCAGGTCCGATCGAGGTGTTCCCGCATTTCGACACAGACTCCTGTAGCTCTCTCATCGAGAAAATATCGTTGTAGACCTCATGGTTAGGTGATACAAATGACGGCATTTGCTCTGTCATTTCTCTTTCTCGTTCTCTGAAACTTGGTCGGTAATGTAAGGAAGAGGATATGTCAGAGAAAAACTGCCCCAGAATATTTGAAACCTCAAAGGGATCATCGATCGTATTTCCTGCGACATGTAATACTGGCAGCGGCCTCTGGTATCTTTCCTTCCGTGTAAACTTTCGAATAATTCCCCAGAGCTGGTGTAATGGAGTACTAACATTGAACATGTGTAACAACTTCTCCCACGACTCCTTTTTGGCCTTGCGAATTGTTCTCCTCGCCTTCGCTTTGGCCTCCTTATATTCTAATAAATGTAAGTTTCGTTGGCTACGTCTAAAGCGATTGAGAGCACGTTTCCTGTTGCGTATAGCTTCCTTGCATTCGTCGGTCCACCACGGGCAGCAATATTTCGCAGGTCCCTTTTTCTGAGGAATAGTTTCCCGTGCAGCAGTTAATAGTGTCTCAACCATAGCTCCATAATTATTCTCCATGTCATTCGCATCAGTAAAGTTTAAGTCACATTTGTTGGCAAATTCTGTCCAGTTTGCCTTGTTTATGTTCCATCCTTTGAACTCATCACTTCGTGTTTCGGTATTCCCCGTTCCAACCCTATCGTATGTAATATATATAGGGCAGTGATCGCTAGAGTGGAGGTCGGTGTCAGTACGCCAGTGCATATATTGTCCCACATCACTGGTTGTTACCGTAATATCTATATGCGACCATAGGCCAGTATATTCATCCATCCGAGTTGGACAACCATCGTTTAGCAGATTCAAGGCGTTCTGCCGTATCACCCTTTCCCAGGTGTTCCCTCGAGTGTCACAACGGTCTGAACCCCACATCAGATGTCGGCTGTTTGCATCCGTGCAGATAATAAATGGTTGCGGTAATTGAGTGACCAAGTTGTCAAGGTCGGCCACTGTCACAGTTTCGTTGGGCGGCAGGTAGAGGGAGCACACACATACACGGCTGCGACCCATTCTCACTGAACTGGCTACAGCCTGCAGGGTTGTAGTGAAGGGAATCTGAAAATGAGGAAGATTGTTTGAAACATAAATGCAAACTCCTCCTTGTCGTCTGTTGGTATTTGAGTATCCATTGTAAAGTGTGTAGTTGTGCAGGCGGAAGTCATAGTCATCAGTAGCAAGGAAATGTGTTTCCTGTAAACACACCACATCGTGTTCTCGTTCAATCAGCAATGGTTTAATTTCTGGCCACTTGGATATTAAACCGCGACAATTCCATTGCATAATTTTAAAACTCATTTGCTTCTTAAAAGTTCACTTTTTATTGATGTCCTATGCTTGCTGATCTGCAATGGTTTCATCAGTAAGCAGACATAAAGAACAGGCAGACATTTGACAACTCCCATCCCCAATGAACAATGAGCAGCCTGCAAGTCTGCTTGTAACTTGTGAATAGTCAAGCACAGCATTAACAGCACCACCAATTCTCATTCCACAATGTCTCACCTCACCTCCATTGCACACATTACAATCAGCAGACCAAGGTAAGTCAAAGTGCTCCTAACAATAGTAAGAAAAACCACCTCCCACAAATAAATATTACCAATGTCCTTTTTTACCAAGAATGGTACAATACCATTCACACACTTAACCATTGTGTCCAAAACAAAATAGTAAGAAACACATTCTGAGTTCATATCACACATATACATCATCAGCTTCACAACATCACTGACAAAATAATGTGGTGCAAACAAATAATGTTGTAAATCACAAACATAGTCAATAATAAGAAAACTATGTTCACAAGTAATAAAACATAAGGAAGAAGAATGCTGTATCAGCTTGGAAAACAGTAAAAAGAAAATACAAACAAAAACATAACAAAACAGTTATAAATGTACTTGCACATTCTTCATCTTACACTGTTCACTACAGCAAACAAAAAAACTAGCCTACTTCCTTCAGATCTTTCCATGATTTTTTTGCGTACCATTTTGTTCCCTGTCCTTTCAGGCAGTCTGCTTGCCCTGGTAATCATGGGTGAAGGAGTAATGTCATTGTCGTCTGTGGTCACAGATGACTGTGCTTTGTCTCTGATTTTTCCTTGTCCTTTCCCCACTCCTACTACCTGCCATTCATCTGTCTGATCTTTGTTTCGCTCCTGATCCATGTCAGTCTCAGTCATCTCACCATCACAAGTCTCAATGTTTACACATTCATCAGCTGTTCCTTCCTGTGTTTCCTGGTTCTTTCTACCTATACTTGTGCCTGCATCGTCAAACTCAACAGTCTTTGGAATGTCATCAACAGTTTGTTTTTTTAACAGTTGTTGTAGCAGTGTCACCAGCTCTCCTACTTTTTGCTCAAGTTTCCCCACTTTTTCTTTCAACTCCTCCTCCTGTTTGTTGGCAGCACTGGGGGTGCGGACTGTGGCAGCATACGCTCGAAGGACAGGAGGTTCATACTGTGTGTCATACTGCTTCCTAGCCTGTGCAAATGAAATCTCCTGCTCCACCTTGATTTTACATATTTCTTTTTCTTTTACCCACACCTCACACTCACGGGCCAGGCAGGAGTGTCCTGTCTTTTTACAGTTCACACAGAGTTGTGAACAGTCCCCCTCATGTTTGTCCTTTCCACATCGCAGACAGATCCGATCACTCCGACACCTCTCCTCGTGATGACCAAATCTGCCGCATCTGTAACACATCATCGGGTTTGGGACATACTGTTGGACATGATAGGTCACATAGTCAAGTTGTAGTTTGGCTGGGCAAGATGGCTTGTCAAAGGTCAAAAGGATAGTAGGTGTGTTTTCTGCCTTCCCATCCACTCTCCGAGTGAACTTCCTTGCACCCACAACCCCAAAGTCTCTCAGCCATCCTACAACCTCATCTTCACTCAAGTCCATCAGATCATAAGCCCGGATGGTACCCCGGGATGTGTTTAGTTTCTCATCACGAGTGATCTCGCATTCCTCATTTGCAAATTTCTGTGCTTTGAGAAATTTGTCAGTTTGAGCCACATTTTTTGTTTTGATCAGTAGGGTGCCGTCCCCCAGGAAGTTTGCTTTCTCTAACCTTTCCGATGCACCCAGTACTCCTCTGATACCTGTCTGCACCCATGGCCAACCTTTTGTTTTGAACGGTTTTCCTGAGGTAAGTTTTACCCTAAGATACGTACCAGTGTTTTCATCCTCTGCTCGCTCGAAAAATGATTCATCAGGTCTAACCCGCTTGCCGGGTCGTTGATAACCCATCACTACATTACCGTGCCACGAAGGGAGAAGCTCCTCAGCAGCAGTGTCCAGAGAAGAAAGGACTTAAATGAAGATGAAAATAACAAAAACAATCTTGAAGTGCTTCCTTACCAACGAAAATCAAAAAACAAAACTTGCAATGCCACGTCACCAAAGGCAAATACTCTTGACCATCGGCCACGTGTTCACAGCTCGAAATCCGACGCACGAATGCTGTGCCAATAACAAGAGGTGTGCGTGCGTCAGTCAAATATCGCTAAAGCGCCAAACTTGTATAGGATCGGAGCTGCAGATTGTGTTCATGGCGCGCAATCTCGTGATGACGTATGGAGTAGTGGGTGGAGCCTAATCTCTGCGGCTGGCCGCCCGACCGCAGAGACCCGTGAACAGGGCTCTGGTCACATAAGGTCAAAATGTGAAATTGATAAACCTTAATAGAAAAGGAATGTGTCTAGACCAGTTTTGTCTCAGAAATACAGTGCTGGCATTTATTTGTTTTTATCTGGTCACTAAAAAACGAAAAAAAACGCAATTTCAAAATATGACTTCATTAGTTACTCATACCTGGGGGAGCAATAAGTCAGTCAAAAATAAAGATATTGCTTTTAAATTTGGTTTGGGTATTGTCTAAATGTGGTTTTTCAACATATCTTCCAGTTTTTTAAAATGTTTAAAATGTTGATTTTGAGGGCATTTTTTTACAAATAATTTTTGGGGTCAAACACCGAAATTTTTCACAAATCCGAGATAGCCATTTTGTAGCCCTTGACATTTGCAATCTTTTCGCGTTTTTTGTATTGCATTTTGCTTCAAATATGGCATTTGTAAGTTCTGCTAAAGTTAAGCTGATTTTTGTGTCAAACTCGTGTGCAGTGACGTCAACAAATTAGTTATATTTATAAAATTTTCGACGAACTTTCTTCATTTTTGCAGATGTATAATTGATGTAGGAGAAGGTACTTGAAGTTTCACGTTGATCGCGCTATTCATATGGGCGAAAAACGTCCCCCCCCCCCAGCCAATGGCGGGTTAAAAGGCGTCTCCACAAACACCTGACGGGTGCGGAATGCGAACGAGTTCTGCTGTTGAACTTGAGACATGCATGTACGTGTGTGAGTTGATGTGTGTGTTTGTTATTGTATGTGCATGTCAGTTACCTACCACCCCTACTACCCATGACTCGGCAGGAACAACCGGTATGATACTGGATGCTCTTACAAACAATACAATACACCCACCCACACACCCACCCACCCACATACCCACATACCCACTTACCCACATACACCCACACTGCCATACAGTAGGAAGCTGCAAACAAGAGAATGCGACGAGAACATTTTATTTTATTTTATAATAATGAACATTTCAAATATGGTTATGGACAAATGATCATTAAGTTGCCATTTTAAAAATAAAACTCTCAGTTTCCCAGTCCAAGAACAGTTATGCCATGAACTTGGCAGCTGGACCTTGAAAGAAAATGTGAATACTCACTCATCGAATTTCACCCGGACTGTATCACCTCTTCCCGCATCGATGACCGATGCCTGTGAGAAGAGAGGATCTCAATCAGACACGACTCTGTTGCTGCTTTATCAGAGTAGAATCAGGTGAAAGGCAGATTAGGGTAGACTGACATCAGGAATGAGACGAGGACACACCTGATAGCAATGGGACCAGCTATAGCCCTACAGGAGTGTAATAGCACAAGGACAAACTAGACACAAACTAACAAAGCCAAATACATAAATGGAAGAGTACAAAGACATCACATGGACAGAGTGCATACAACAAAGAGGAGGTCAAATGGAAGATCAATTTAACCACAGAACACGACATACCTTAAAATTATCGATCATGAAGAAAAGTAGCTCCAGTGAGGCAGCATTGATACAAGTTAGGAAACACAGGACAGGCATAAGTGATACAATGGTGATAGAGATATGCTGCAGGAATAGAGGTGGGATGCTTTTACTTAAATATTTTGCTTGGCACAACACTTTTGAAGCATTTGAACATGTACATTACATAAAATTAAGAAGCACTAGCATCACAATTGAATTGGCTCGCCGCCCCGTGGTCGCTGCTCGGGGGAGGGGGGGGGGGGGGTCTCTCTCCTGGCTGGAGACTGGGTGTGGAGCTCATCGAGTAGTGAGTACTCGCCGCCCCGTGGTCGCTGCTCGGGGGAGGGGGGGGGGGCGGGGGGTCTCCTGGCTGGAGACTGGGTGTGGAGCTCATCGAGTAGTGGGTACTCGCCGCCCTGTGGTCGCTGCTCGGGGGAGGGTCTCCTGGCTGGAGACTGGGTGTGGAGCTCATCGAGTAGTGGGTACTCGCCGCCCCGTGGTCGCTGCTCGGGGGAGGGTCTCCTGGCTGGAGACTGGGTGTGGAGCTCATCGAGTAGTGGGTACTCGCCGCCCCGTGGTCGCTGCTCGGGGGAGGGTCTCCTGGCTGGAGACTGGGTGTGGAGCTCATCGAGTAGTGGGTACTCGCCGCCCCGTGGTCGCTGCGGGGGGGGGGGGGGGGGGGGTCTCCTGGCTGGAGACTGGGTGTGGAGCTCATCGAGTAGTGGGTACTCGCCGCCCCGTGGTCGCTGCTCGGGGGAGGGTCTCCTGGCTGGAGACTGGGTGTGGAGCTCATCGAGTAGTGGGTACTCGCCGCCCCGTGGTCGCTGCTCGGGGGGAGGGTCTCCTGGCTGGAGACTGGGTGTGGAGCTCATCGAGTAGTGAGTACTCGCCGCCCCGTGGTCGCTGCTCGGGGGGGGGGGGTCTCCTGGCTGGAGACTGGGTGTGGAGCTCATCGAGTAGTGAGTACTCGGCCCCGCCCCGTGGTCGCTGCTCGGGGGGGGGGGGAGGGGTCTCCTGGCTGGAGACTGGGTGTGGAGCTCATCGAGTAGTGGGTACTCGCCGCCCCGTGGTCGCTGCTCGGGGGGGGGGGGGGTCTCCTGGCTGGAGACTGGGTGTGGAGCTCATCGAGTAGTGGGTACTCGCCGCCCCGTGGTCGCTGCTCGGGGGGGGGGGGGGGTCTCCTGGCTGGAGACTGGGTGTGGAGCTCATCGAGTAGTGGGTACTCGCCGCCCCGTGGTCGCTGCTCGGGGGGAGGGTCTCCTGGCTGGAGACTGGGTGTGGAGCTCATCGAGTAGTGAGTACTTGCCGCCCCGTGGTCGCTGCTCGGGGGAGGGGGGGGGGGGGGGGGTCTCCTGGCTGGAGACTGGGTGTGGAGCTCATCGAGTAGTGGGTACTCGCCGCCCCGTGGTCGCTGCTCGGGGGGGGAGGGTCTCCTGGCTGGAGACTGGGTGTGGAGCTCATCGAGTAGTGGGTACTCGCCGCCCCGTGGTCGCTGCTCGGGGGGGAGGGTCTCCCTGGCTGGAGACTGGGGTGTGGAGCTCATCGAGTAGTGAGTACTCGCCGCCCCGTGGTCGCTGCTTGGGGGGGGGGGAGGGGGGTCTCCTGGCTGGAGACTGGGTGTGGAGCTCATCGAGTAGTGGGTACTCGCCGCCCCGTGGTCGCTGCTCGGGGGAGGGGTCTCCTGGCTGGAGACTGGGTTGTGGAGCTCATCGAGTAGTGGGTACTCGCCGCCCCGTGGTCGCTGCTCGGGAGGCGGGGGGGGGGGTCTCCTGGCTGGAGACTGGGTGTGGAGCTCATCGAGAGTAGTGTGTACTCGCCGCCCCCGTGGTCGCTGCTCTCGGGGGGGGGGGGTCTTCTGGCTGGAGACTGGGTGTGGAGCTCATCGAGTAGTGGGTACTCCGCCGCCTCCGTGGTCGCTGCTGCGGGGGGGGGGGGGGTCTCCTGGCTGGAGACTGGGTGTGGAGCTCATCGAGTAGTGGGTACTCGCCCGCCCCGTGGTGTCGCTGCTCGGGGGGGGTGGGGGGAGGGAGGGGAGGCTGAGGTCTCCTGGCTGGAGACTGGGTGTGGAGCTCATCGAGTAAGTGGGTACTCGCCGCCCCGTGGTCGCTGCTCGGGGGAAGGGGGGGGGGGGGGTTCTCCTGGCTGGAGACTGGGTGTGGAGCTCATCTGAGTAGTGGGTACTCGCCGCCCCCGTGGTCGCTGCTCGGGGGAGGGGGGGGGAGGGGGGGTCTCCTGGCTGGAGACTGGGTGTGGAGCTCATCGAGTAGTGGAGTACTCGCCGCCCCGTGGTCGCTGCTCGGGGTGAGGGGGGGGGGGGGGGGTGAGGGGGGGGTCTCCTGGCTGGAGACTGGGTGTGGAGCTCATCGAGTAGTGGGGTACTCGCCGCCCCGTGGTCGCTGCTCGGGGGAGGGGTCTCCTGGCTGGAGACTGGGTGTGGAGCTCATCGAGTAGTGGGGTACTCGCCGCCCCCGTGGTCGCTGCTCGGGGGGAGGGTCTCCTGGCTGGAGACTGGTGTGTGGAGCTCATCGAGTAGTGGGTACTCGCCGCCCCGTGGTCGCTGCTCGGGGGGAGGGTCTCCTGGCTGGAGACTGGGTGTGGAGCTCATCGAGTAGTGGGTAACTCGCCGCCCCGTGGTCGCTGCGGGGGGGGGGGGGGGTCCTCCTGGCTGGAGACTGGGTGTGGAGCTCATCGAGTAGTGGGGTACTCGCCGCCCCGTGTGGTCGCTGCTTGGGGGAGGGTCTCCTGGCTGGAGACTGGGTGTGGAACTCAATCGAGTAGTGGGTACTCGCTCGCCCCGTGGTCGCTGCTCGGGGGAGGGTCTCCTGGCTGGAGACTGTGGTGTGGAGCTCATCGAGTAGTGGGTACTCGCCGCCCCGTTGGTCGCTGCTCGGGGGGGGGGGGTCTCCTGGCTGGAGACTGGGTGTGGAGCTCATCGAGTAGTGGGTACTCTCGCCGCCCCGTGGTCGCTGCTCGGGGGGGAGGGTCTCCTGGCTGGAGACTGGGTGTGTGGAGCTCATCGAGTAGTGGGTACTCGCGCCTGCCCGTGGTCGCTGCTCGGAGGGAGGGTCTCCTGGCTGGAGACTGGTGTGTGGAGCTCATCGAGTAGTGGGTACTCGCCGCCCCGTGGGTCGCTGCTCGGGGGAGGGTCTCCTGGCTGGAGACTGGGTGTGTGGAGCTCATCGAGTAGTGGGTACTCCGCCGCCCCCGTGGTCGCTGCTCGGGGAGAGGGTCTCCTGGCTGGAGACTGGGTGTGGAGCTCATCGAGTAGTGAGTACTCGCCGCCCCGTGGTCGCTGCCTCGGGGGGGGGGGGGGTGTCTCCTGGCTGGAGACTGGGTGTGGAGCTCATCGAGTAGTGAGTACTCGGCCCCCGCCCCGTGGTCGCTGCTCGGTGGGGGGGGGGGGGGTCTCCTGGCTGGAGACTGGGTGTGAAGACGGGGATAGTTTTGGTCGATTTAAAATGTGGTAGTTGCTCGTGTTTGAGACACTCTTGGTTTGAGTTTTGTCTTCTGTGTCCACTGAATGATAGATCAGGTATTTGGGGTGTATTTTTCGAATGATTCATGTCATGATGTATGTTCAGAGTTGGGTGCATTGATCTAGAGATCAATAACATAGATATTATTTTCTAGCATGTTTTGTTGTTGCTTAGGTTTCAGTATTGCATCAATTACATCTGTTTATTGGCAATGCATTAAAATGACTGACTGGTATCTGTTGTTTTGTTCCAGTGCACATCTACAGAATGCACACAAGGAGTTCCAAAAGGCCTGTGGTGCAGCAATATGTAAATTCATACCTGAAAAGAGCAGCTTGTTCCTTTATGGTATGTATGCAATGCACCGGCACTTTCAGCGATGGAATGTTACTTTCTCGAATGTGTTGTGACGTTGCATTGATCGGAATGGTTGTATTACTTCAAAATGTATAGCTTATTGCCAGCGTCATGACAGCCAACGGCATACTCATCAGTAATCCTTTTATTGATTCTCGGTACGCGTATTATGGTAAGTTAACTTCGTTTTTTTTTCTAACCGCCACCTATTAATAGGTGACCAGGAGTGCCCCCGCCCTCGATCCCAACGACGCGCACGACACCTTAAGTATAACACCAGAGAACAAAAGAGAAAATGTCGCGGCACTCCCAGCTAGGAAATGGAAACAAAAATAAAAAAAGCATATGAAGAGAGGTAGTTTGGGTGTTAGGATGTGGTGATATAAAAGAAGGCGAAAAGTAGTCATTGTTGAAAACAGCAAATGACTGTCCCCCAACTACGACGCAGGATATCATCCTCACTTATCCTCATCCAGGACAGGATGAGGATGGATTCATTAACTGTTAGTAAAGGGGATATCATTCATACAGGGCAAGAGGACAGAGGCTGGTCAATTTTCAGGCGTTTCTTGCTGGTGCTTCGTGGACCCCACTCAACTAAGCATAGCTTGTTGCCAAGTAGGGACCCCGAAGCCAGCGACATTGAATGGGGTGACCCCTACCAGCTACCTATGATCTACTTATATGAAACTCATGAAAAGAAAACACATTTGACTAACTTGGACTATGTATATATATGTATGATACCATCAACCATGTATGCATATGCATATGCACACATACATGATACCATCAATAATTATATATACTATTATGTTCTTGTATTATTATGTATACTATTATGTTGTTCTACCAAATGTATTTGAGTAGTGGTCTAAGGGAATACAATGAAACTAATGAAGATTCTGAAGGAAGTACTCCTTAGTGATTGTCTTCTTCCGAAATTTAGATAAGTCATAAACATCATTACTCACATTCTACTCAGCCCGACACTGATTCTGCAGCAGGTAGGATTTCACATTTGACTTCAGTGTTGATAATTTCATATTATTTGCTAAGTTACATGGCTGTTGTAGTGAGTTCCATGTCTCTGGATGAGCGTATTGTTGTCTCTGGACCACCGTTGATGAGCGTATTGTTGCACATTTTTGACTCTGAGTAACTGATGCCTCCTGGAAACAGAGCATGCACTCCCAGACGTACCGAGTGTCCGGTGTCGATCTGGCCAGCCGGCTCGCCTGGCTCCACCCCTCGCCCCTACCCTACCCCGGCCGGTCAGACCGCCTCACCCCTGCTGCCATTCCGCACAGGGGTCGGACGCCAGCAGTGAAGAACCGGGCCAGTATCCTGTCCGAGATGCACCTCCGAGGCCTGAAGCAGAAGGCGCTGCTGCTCTCTCGCACGCAGGAGGCCTCGCGGCACCTGGAGACCACCAAGGCCCAGTCCCGCAACGTGTGAGTGGCCGGGCGGGCTGTGTGGTGCTAGACTCGGGGCACGGGATCGCACGGGCCCCGGACGGGGTTACATGGCGGCCAGCTGCACGTGCAGAATTATTTGCATCTGTTTGTTTCGTCCAATGCTTTTTGATTGTTGTGGCCTTGCTGCACTGGCCTGCGGGTTAATCGCCGTTGCTAGTGGCCTGGAGTTCCACCGACCGGCACTAGTCACTGCCGGTCGATGAACAGTTGCTCTCGTGTGTGTCCGCTTGTCTCTGTGATGCCGGTGAATTGTACGTGTCGGGTGTTATTTCGCCGGGTCAGTTGTCTGTGGTAGACGGCGTGGCACGGCAGTCAGTGTGACTGCCATGTGTTGAAGACTTCGCTGTGGCTCACCTGGGATGTTTTTCTTGTTTGCGACCTGACCTGACCTGACCTGACCTGACCTGACCTGACCTGACCTGACAGGTACACGGAGGAGTTCTCGGTGGTGGAGGACCTGATGGGGTCTGGCGATCGGCGCGCATGGGGCCAACATCCAGCAGGCCCGCCGGCTGGAGGGAATCACCAACATAGAGCTGGAGGAGAAGACGTGCATCTTCAGGATCTACGGCGAGTCGCAGGAGGCGGTGAAGAAGGCGCGCACTATCCTGGAGTACAGCGAGGTGTCGATCCAGGTGCCCCGCATGCTGGTCGGCAAGGTGATCGGGAAGAACGGCCGGATCGTCCAGGAGATAGTCGACAAGAGCGGCGTGGTGAGTAACGCACCAGTCAGGCCGGGACGCTGTGTCACCTGTGTGGGGGGCCACTCTGTGGAGCGTCCGGCTTTGTCGTGCATTCGTTACGCTAGTCCCCATGGAGCGATATTTCATGTATGGCAACTGGAATGTCATTCATGTGATTTGCAACGTTAACCCTCACCCTACGGGGGGGGGGGGGGGGGCTGACAGCCCCCCCCCCCCCGAGGTGTTTCTTGAGTAACTTTCTACACATAGGGCGCATCTTGCTGAAATTTTCAGCAGCTGAGTTTACAACAATTATACGTATGCTGTACAAATGTCATTGAAATTGATTGAATGGTTTGGGAGAGATAATGATGTTTTGATGACGTCATGTCGGTGGGAAAAACGATAAATGTTTGAAAAATCGTAGAAAGCAGAGTTTTATTGCAAATTGCAAACGCAATTCAGCAAAGATAGAAAATTCCATACTCTTTCAAATAACAATCTCGGATTCCAGAAATGTTGGCTTTTTGACCCCAAAAAATAAAAATAAAAACTTTTTTTTTTGGAAAAATCGCCACAAAATCAAAAATTTCAAAGATGTTAGAAAAAACTGAATATATGAAAGAGAACTGAGTATGTACAATATCAAAGCCAAATTTCAAAGCAATATCTCTATTTTTGACCGGAGTGATGGCTCCCCAAGTGTCAGGATCTCATGACGTCATTTTTTTAATAACTTTTTGGGACTTTTTTTGACAAGATACAAACAAATAATTACCTTTTCTGTTTTTTTTTTCTGAGACAAAACTGGTTTAGGAACATGCCTTTTTTATTTACATTTATCAATTTCTAATTTTGAGGTTTTCTGACAGCAAAATCGCTGTTCTGGACGTGGTCGACCGATGGTCATTCACTTGACCTGGAAGGTCACCCGTTTGACCTGAAACCTAAAAATCGCATACTGTTAGATTCCTCTCATGACGGGCAACATGCTGGTTCTTACCGCATTGCTCTAAGTCGCTTGGTTTGGAAGTTACCGGGGGGCCCTGTCATCCCCCCCCCCCCCCGTAGGGCGAAGGTGAAAAAAGCTCCCGTAGGGCGAGAGTTAATACAATGAGTATCTTATGTCGTGTGAAGGCACTTCCAAAATTGTTTGGTTCGTTTGGTATAATGAATGACACCCTGACAGCTAACTGAGCACTAATTGGCTCATTTGCTGTGCCACTGCCCGCCTACGCTGCGTCTGTCCGCGTCTGGCCTCTGTCTGACCACTCCGTCCCATCCCCACCCTTCCAGGGTGCGGATCAAGATCGAGGGTGAGGAACGAGCCGAACCCGACCACGGAGCGCGAGGAGGGGCCTCGTTCCGTTCGTGTTCGTCGGCACCATGGAGTCGATTGAGATGGCGCGCGTGCTGCTCGAGTACCAACCTGGCCCACCTGCACGAGGTGGAGCTGCTGCGTCAGGAGAAGCTGGATATTGACCAGCAGCTGC